>WNWK01001597.1:0-264935 GCA_009830355.1 Cherax destructor | reverse complement strand
TTCTTTCTTTTTATTTTTAAGAAAAAAAGAAAAAAAAAGAAAATAAAAATAAAAAAGAATAAAAAAAGGGGAACGTGGAGGAATAGCTCCTAGGAGGAATGGAAGGGGCGTAAATCCCTCCGCGCCCAAGAGGACCTCAACACCGCTAGTAGTGCAGATGCTGCATGGAACCCGTGCCATACCCTACCCTTCATGCCAGTAAACCAGCAATCCGGGATAGCAACCTCACATCCACCGAGCCACCTCGGCGGACAAAAGAGAGGGCGGCCGGATATCCGCCACAAAGCATACCGCCTTCGGCCACCACCCCGGAATCCAAGGTGGCCCTCCAGAGATACACCCGTCGCCCGAAAGATACCCAAGGCCACTCCCGGGAGACCGGAGAGGGAACGGGACATCCCCAGGCGATCCAGATTCCACGGCAAACTACACCACCACCAAGGACCTCAACGGAATGGGATGGACCACGATACCCTTCCCCCTACCTAGGAACTAGAATGCCTGTGGAGGGAAGCTCCCAGGTTAAAAATGGGAAGGAAATAAGGGAGGGATGAGGAGGAAGAGGAGGAAAGGGAAAAAGGGAGGATGGGAAAATGGGAAAGGGAGGGGGATTGGGGGTATAGGTTGGTCTGAGGAAGAAGACCAAAAGGTCCAATTCCTCAGACCAAGAGCCTCTTCACCACAGCAAGGAGCCCCCCTTGAAGAGGCCCACAGCATAAGCACAGTCTGAACACCACCAGAGAACACTTCTGATAATGCCTACCTACGGTGTGGGGGATGGCAAGCGATGCTGCAGAACAGAATTGGTAAAAAGGTAGCAACAATTCACCTGACGACACAGACATGATCAAAATTGAATGCAAAGGACGCTGGGATAGAGTATAATTTATAGATAGCCTGTGATGTTCAAAACAACTATGAATGATGAAGCAGACATTGACTCATTGTGCATGACAGCCATGAGAATTGCATATAACTCAGCTGTGGAAACACTGACCAAGTCTAGTAATTGGAGGATTTTGTCAGGAAAATCTGCTGCATATCCAACACCGTCAGGAGATTTAGAATCATCAATGTACATTGCAACAGCATGAAAATGAGAATGGAATTGATCAAATGTGAAGTTATAGCAGGTATTCATTCCCTAACTAGTAAACATTGTCCAAACCAGTGACTATAGAATTATTATATACTCTCAAGGTTAAGACTGATATGACTGAAAAAAAAATTTCAGCACAAAAAACAATAATTGGTATCAGCTCTTGTGAGAAGATGGTTTGTTTACTATTGTTGTATATTTGCGTTTTTCCCACAGTAGTTCTCACGAGGTTGTCTGAAGGACCTTGAGGCAGTTGATTGTGATTTAAGTTCTCTTGAAGTGCCTTTTAGTGGTTATGATCTGACACTAAAAAGAAGCTTGAGAAGATTTACAGCATTTTAATTTCATATAATCTACACTCATTATCAACATTTTTAATTGTTACAGTTGTTGTTACACTGGTTAATACTATTATACTAAGGGGTGAATGCTAAACCTCTAAGGGTCATAGTGCCTGCAGAATGAGATAATCAGGTTTGCTCAGGGAAAGAATACCTCTAATTTCTTGGATTAAAAGCCCTTCACCAGCATTAAGGCATCACCTCCAAGTTTATTTCTACATTCAGGGGAAGGTTGGGGGAATGCTAATCTCATAGGAGTAATGAAGCACCCAGGGGAATGGGAAGAAATCAGGTTCAATCCAAGGGAGGATAGGTTTAATTCCTTGTATCAAAGAGCCCCCCTCCTCACTGGCATCAAGAGACCTTTCTTCAGGGGTATAGCAATAAAACGAGTCAGACATGTTTACAATACTGTCATTTCAAGACAGTATAGTAAAATTTCACAAGAGCAATGCTATTTAAAGTAAAACACAGTAAACTTAACTTCACATTACATTAAAGAAGTAATGTACTGTACTAATACAAATTAATGATGATTATCAGCATATTGACTGAAGGAAGTGTATGAGGTATTCACATTCAACATATTTAGCAGGAACAAAAATGGTGACATTCAGTTTTAACCATGAGGTCTTAGTCTTAGTCTTGGGAGAGTGTGTAAAGGTAGAAAGTTAAAAGTGAACATAGATAAGAGTAAGGTGATGAGGGTATCAAACGATTTAAATAAAGAAAAATTGGATATCACATTGGAGAGAGGGATTATGGAAGAAGTAAATGTTTTCAGATATTTGGGAGTTGACGTGTCAGCGGATGGGTTTATGAAGGATGAGGTTAACCATAGAATTGATGAAGGAAAAAAGGTGAGTGGTGCATTGAGGTATCTGTGGAGACAAAGAACGTTATCCATGGAGGCAAAGAAGGGAATGTACGAAAGTATAGTGGTACCAACACTCTTATATGGGTGTGAAGCATGGGTTGCAAATGCTGCAGCGAGGAGGAGGCTGGAGGCAGTGGAGATGTCCTGTCTAAGGGCAATGTGTGGTGTAAATATTATGCAGAAAATTCGGAATGTGAAATTAGGAGAAGGTGTGGAGTTACTAAAAGTATTTGTCAGAGGGCTGAAGAGGGTTGTTGAGGTGGTTTGGTCATTAGAGAGAATGGATCAAGTAGAATGACTTGGAGACGTATAAATCTGTAGGGAAGGAAGGCGGGTAGGGTCGTCCTAGAAAGGTTGGAGGAAGGGGTAAAGGAGGTTTTGGGGCGAGGGCTTGGACTTCCAGCAAGCATGTGTGAGCGTGTTAGATAGGAGTGAATGGAGACGAATGGTTTTGGGACATGACGATCTGTTGGAGTGTGAGCAGGGTAACATTTTGTGAAGGGATTCAGGAAACCAGTTAATTGATTTAATTGGACTTGAGTCCTGGAAATGGGAAGTACAATGCCTGCACTTTAAAGGAGGGTCTGAGATAGTGACAGCTGGGAGGGACTTTTCTCAGCTGTCGTATCTGAGCTCCTCTGCAAAGACAGTGATTATGTATGAGTGTGGTGAAAGTGTTGAATGATGATGAAAGTATTTTCTTTTGGGATTTTCTTTTTGGGTCACCTGCCTCGGTGGGAGACGGCCGACTTGTTGAAAAAAAAAAAATATATATATATATCTTTTTCAACAAGTCAGCCGTCTCCCACCGAGGAAGGGTGACCCAAAGAAAGAAAATACCCAAAAGAAAATACTTTCATCATCATTCAACACTTCACCTCACTCATACATAATCACTGTCTTTGCAGAGGCACTCAGATACGACAGCTGAGAATAAGTCCCTCCCAACTGTCACTATCCCAGACCCCTCCTTTAAAGTGCAGGCATTGTACTTCCCATTTCCAGGACTCGAGTCCAACTAAATCAATTACTGGTTTCCCTGAATCCCTTCACAAAATTACCCTGCTCACACTCCAACAGCTCGTCAGGTCCCAAAACCATTCGTCCTATTCACTCCTATCTAACACGTTCACACATGCTTGCTGGAAGTCCAAGCCTCGCCCACAAAACCGCTTTACCCTCCCTCCAACCTTTTCGAGGACGACCCCTACCCCGCCTTCCTTCCCCCTACAGATTTATACGATCTCCAAGTCATTCTACTTTGATCCATTCTCTCTTAATGACCAAACCACCTCAACAATCCCTCATTATTATTATAATCAAAAGCACCACTAAATCACAGGGGTTAACCCCTCTTCAGCCCTCTGACAAATACTTTTAGTAACTCCACACCACCTAATTTCCACACTCTGAATTTTCTGCATATTTACACCACACATTGCCCTTAGACAGGACATCTCCACTGCCTCCAGCCACCTCCTCGCTGCAGCATTTGCAACCCATGCTTCACACCCATATAGGAGTGTTGGTACCACTATACTTTCATACATTCCCTTCTTTGCCTCCATGGATAACGTTTTTTTGTCTCCACAGATACCTCAACGCACCACTCGCCTTTTTTCCTTCATCAATTCTATGGTTAACCTCATCCTTCATAAACCCATCTGCTGACAAGTCAACTCCCAAATATCTAAAAACATTCACTTCTTCCATAATTCCTCTCTCCAATGTGATTTCCAATTTTTCTTTATTTAAATCCTTTGATACCCTCATCACCTTACTCTTATCTATGTTCACTTTCAACTTTCTACCTTTACACACCCTCCCAAACTCGTCCACTAACCTTTGCAACTTTTCTTTAGAATCTCCCATAACCACAGTATCATCAGCAAAAAGTAACTGCGTCAACTCCCATTTTGCATTTAATTCCCCATAATTTAATCCCACCCCTCTCCCCAACACCCTAGCATTTACTTCTTTTACAACCCCATCTATAAATATATTAAACAACCATGGTGACATTACACATCCCTGTCTAAGACCTTCTTTTACCGGGAAGTAATCTCCCTCTCTCCTACACACCCTAACCTGAGCCTCACTATCCTCAAAAACTCTTTACAGCCTTCAGTAACTTACTACCTATTCCATACACTTGCAACATTTGCCACATTGCTCCCCTATCCACTATCATATGCCTTTTCTAAATCCATAAATGCAATGAAAACTTTTCTACCTTTATCCAAATACTGTTCACATATATGCTTCACTGTAAACACTTGATCTACACATCCCCTACCCACTCTAAAGCCTCCTTGCTCATCTGCAATCCTACTCTGTCTTCCCTCTAATTCTTTCAATAATAACCCTGCCATACACTTTACCTGGTATACTCAGTAAACTTATTCCCCTATAATTTTTACACTCTTTTATCCCCCTTCCCTTTATATAAAGGAACTATACATGCTCTCTGCCAATCCCTAGGTACCTTCCCCTCTTTCATACATTTATTAAACAAAAATACCAACCACTCCAACACTATATCCCCCCCTGATTTTAACATTTCTGTCATGATCCCGTCAGTTCCAGCTGCTTTACCCCCCTTTTATTCTACGTAATGCCTCACGCACCTCCCCCACACTCACATACTGCTCTTCTTCACTCCTAAACGATGTTGTACCTCCCTAGCCAGTGCATGAAATTACCGCCTCCCTTTTTTCATCGACATTTAAAAGTTCCTCAAAATATTCCCGCCATCTACCCAATACCTCCAGCTCCCCATCTACTAAGTCCCCTACTCTGTTTTTAGCTGAAATACATTCGTTCCCTAGGCTTTCTTACCTTGTTTATCTCACTCCAAAATTTTTTCTTGTTTTCAGCAAAATTATTTGACAGCCTCTCCCATTCTTTCATCCCCTCTTCTTTTGCACTCTCTCACCACTCTCTTCACCTTTCTTTTACTCTCCATATACTCTGCTCTTCTATTAACACTTCTGTTTTGTAAAAACCTCTCATAATAAAAATATATAAAAATAAATAAAAATAAATAAATAAAAATAAATCCATTTGGATGGATTCAGAATGAGACCTATTTCCTGTCCCCGTGTCATCACCTGTGAAAGATCATCTAGAAGGGACTCCTTCGTACCTGCTAGTGTGCCATCATCCAGGAACCAGATGTTTAGCTCACTGGTCAGTCTTACTGTGATTTCCCTAACTGCTATACAGAAGAGAAATGGTGCGAGAGGGTCCCCTTGCTGGACACCCTCTGATGATGTGATTTCATGCTCTCCAAACAGGAGCATCGATTCCTTGCTATACCCTCTATATATATATATATATATATATATATATATATATATATATATATAAATATATATATATATATATATATATAATATATATATAATATATATATATATATATATATAAATATATAATATATATATATAATATATATATATATATATATATAATATATATATATATATATATATATATATATATATATATATATATATATATATATATATATATATATATATATATATATATATATATATAAATATATATAGATATATATAAATATAAATATATATATATATATATATATAAATATATACAGTGGTACCTCGGTTAACGATATTTTGTCATTCCAGAATGCTGTTCAAGTGCCATTACCAAACGAATTTATCCCCATAAGGAATAATGTAAAATAGACTAGTCCTTTTACACACCCAAAAATATACTTACAAAAGCATTTAAAAAAAAAAACTTGCATAAAAGGGCGATTTTGGGGACCATCGTTAACCGAGGTACCACTGTATATATATATACAGTGGTACCTCGAGTTACGATATTTTTTCGTTCGAGAATGCTGTTCAAGTGCCATTACCAAACAAATTTATCCCCATAAGGAATAATGTAAAATAGACTAGTCCTTTTACACACCCAAAAATATACTTACAAAAGCATTTAAAAAAATAAACTTACATAAAAGGGCGATTTTGGGGACCATCGTAACTCGAGGTACCACTGTATATATGTATATATAAATATATATACATATATATATTTAATATTTTTTTTTTATCCTCATCACCTTACTCTTTCCTACATTCACTTTCAATTTTCTTCTTTTACATACCTTACCAAATTCATCCACCAACCTCTGCAACTTCTCTTCAGAATCTCCCGAAAGCACAGTGTCATCAGCAAAAAGCAACTGTGACAACTCCCACTTTGTATTTGATTCTTTGTCTTTTAACCCCACACCTCTCACCAAGACCCTCGCATTCACTTCTCTTACAACCCCATCTATAAATATATTGAACAACCACGGTGACATCACACATCCCTGTCTAAGGCCTACTTTTTCCGAGAAATAATCTCCCTCTCTCCTATGTCCCTATGTCCACTGTACAGTGGTACCTCTACTTACGAGCAGCTCAAAACTCGAACAATTATGTAAGTGTATTTTTGTAGGTGCTTTTGTAAGTGTATTTTTGGGGGTCTGAAATGGATTAACCTAATTTTCATTATTTCTTATGGGAAAAAAATTCCTTCGGTATCGGCACTTGAATAGCCGACTGGAACGAATTTTGCTCGTATGTAGAGGTACCACTGTATATATATACAGTGGACCCTCTGTTTTCGTTCACCTCCAAACTTTAACAATTATGTAAATGTATTTTTGCAAGTGTATTTTTGGGGTTCTGAAACGACTAATCTAATTTACATTTGTCCTTATGGGAACAAATTCGTTCGGTAATGGCACTAACAGCATTCTGGAAAGAATTTTCAACGAAAACCGAGGGTCCACTGTATATATATACAGTCCACTGTATATATATACAGTGGACCCTCGCTATTCGAACACTCCAAAACTCGCCCTCATTCCAGAATGCTGTTCAAGTGCTGTTACCAAACGAATTTATTCCCATAAGGAATGATGCAAATTAGATTAGTCAATTTCAGACCCCCAAAAATACACTTATAAAAGCACTTACAATAATAAACTTACATAAAAGGGCGAGTTTTGGAGTGTTCGAATAGCGAGGGTCCACTGTATATAAAAACCGTATTCTCTAAAGTGTAAGTGAAAACATATGTCCATTCTTACCTGGAGGGACTGATTAAAAATTTGCTTTCTTAAAAATCATTACTAGAGAACACAGGGTAGATTAATTAAAAAAAAAAAAAAAAGGTTGGTATGAGGGATAAAAAAACTTACTAGGTAGTATTCAGTTAACTATGTATAAATCATTCAGGTTATGTTAATGGATAGAAATGTGATATGGCTATATACTATGTCCTAAAGGAACTTGCACATAATGAGTTTGCACTCTACTATATACCCTTCTACAGTCCTGGTTTGGACGTATCCTCTACATCTCCGTTGGACTTTTCATTAAACACTAGTGTAATGCCTCTGATGCACGGGTAACATCAAGCTGCTCAAATGAGCTTTAAATGCAAATCGAAGGACCAATAAAAATTTTCATTACATTGGTTTTAGGTAGGTCTTGGATCATTCAGTGCCCTTTACATGGTACACATCATAGAATAACCATCTTCCAAAACTGCTATATGACAAAATAAAAACATACACACAAAAACACATCCCTACAAATAATAGAATTCTAATTTGTCTCTAGGCTCACCTTTGGTTGGGTGATGTTCTGCCTAGAAATACTATCTCAGAATCCACAATATACCTATCCCCAGTAAGATCTTACAGAAATAACAAAAAGACACAATACCATGACTGGAACAATACACAAATACAGTGAAACCCTGAGTTTCGGCCACCCCAAGTATCGGCCACTTCGAGTTTCAGTCACTTTTCGGCCGAATTTTGTCCTGACTTTTGGCCATTGCCCCGACTTTCGGCCGGCGTACCAGACCTGTGTGCGCTTGTGTGTCTTGCCACGCAGGCGTCTTAAGCCAGTCTAGCATTGTTTACCCTTGAGTGAACATTACCCTGCGCTCTCATCTAAACATTTCACAAATTCATTGTGTTTAGTGCTTGTTTATTGATTGTGACTGAAATAAGTCACCATGGGTCCAAAGAAACTTCCTAGTGGCACCCCTGTGGTAAAGAAAGTGAGGAACACCACAGAACTGAAGATAGTAGAAAAATATGAGAGTGGCGTACGTGTGGGGAAGCTTGCCAGGATGTACGGAAAAAAAAAATCTACTATCACTTCTATCCTGGCAAAGAGAAAAGAACTCAAGGAAGCTGATGTTGCAAAAGGTGTTGACATGTTAGCCAAAAATATATAAAAAACAGTAGAAGAGGTTGAGAAGTTGTTGATGGTGTGGATAAACAAACAGATAGCAGGTGATAGTATTTCCAAGGCCATCATATGTGAAAAGGCAAGGCAGTTGCACGCAGATCTTCAAGAAAATGCCTGAAACCAGTGATGATGATAGTGAGTTTAAGGCCAGCAGAGGCTGGTTTGACAGATTTAAGAAGCATAGTGGCATACACAGTGTGATAAGGCATGGTGAGGTAGCCAGTTCAGACAAACGTGCGGCTGAAAAATTTGTGAATGAATTTAAGGGGTACGTAGACACTGAAAAATTCGAACCCCCACAAGTGTTTAATTGTGACGAAACAGGCCTATTTTGGAAGAAAATGCCAAACAGGACCTACATTACTCAGGAGGAAAAGGCACTGCCAGGACACAAGCCTATGAAAGACAGGCTAACACTCTTGTTTTGTTCTAACGCTAGTGGGGATTTTAAAGTGAAGCCTTTACTCGTGTATCACTCAGAAAATCCCAGTGTTCAAGAAACAATGTCGTCAAGGATCGATTGTGCGTGATGTGGAAGGCTAACAATAAGGCATGGGTCACAAGGCAAATTTTCATAAGAGTGGGTCCATCAAGTGTTTGGCCCTAGTGTGAAAAAATACCACCAGGAAAAGAAATTGCCACAAGTGCCTCCTGGTACTGGACAATGCTCCTGCTCATCCTCCAAACTTGGCAGACTTTTTGTCTAGGGACTTCAGGTTCATCACAGTGAAGTTCTTGCCTCCTAACACCACTCCTCTCATCCAGCCCATGGACCAGCAGGTCATTTGTAACTTCAAAAAAAACTGTACGTACATCAAAGCAGTGTTTGAAAAGTGCTTTGAAGTGACCTTGGACACTGAGTTGACCCTAAGAGAGTTCAGGAGGAATCACTTCAATATCTACAAGTGCATAAGCCTTATAGGTAAGGCTTGGGAGGGAGTGACTTCCAGGACTTTGAACTCTGCTTGGAGACAATTGTGGCCAGATTGTGTCCAACAGAGGGATTTTGAAGGGTTTGAGGCTGACCCTGACCCTTCCGACCCTCTGCCTGTTGTGGAAGGTATTGTGGCATTGGGCAAGTCCCTAGGGTTGGTAGCGAGGATGTGGAAGAGTTGGTGGACAACCACAGGGAAGAGCTAACCACTGACGAGCTGCAAGAGCTTCATCTGAAACAGCATCAGACCACAGTTGAGGAACTTGCTTCACAGGAGGAGGAAGAGGAAGTGAAGGAGGTACCTTTTTCAGTGCTTAAGGACACGTGTGGAATGTGGAATAAGTTGCAAAGTTTCGTGGAGAAATACCACCCTGAGCAAGCTGAAACAACCCGTCTCTGCACCATGTTCAGTGACAAAACAATGTCCCATTTTAGGGATCTAGTGACTCTGAAGCTGGTCCTATTGGCATTAAAAGACAAAGGGAAGTAACCCCAGAGAGGGACTTGTTACCTAAAGTCCTTATGGAGGGGGATTCCCCTTCCAAACAATGAGTGCTCCCTTCCCCTCTCCTCCCTGTCTTCCAGATGCCAGCAAGTCTCTTCAATAAAGGTAAGTAAATGTTATTTTAAATGTTTATTTAAATGTTTAATTATAAATGTATTACTTTATATATATTTATATGTGCTGTGTGTATGTAAAACTATAGTTAATCTTTAAAAAATGTATTTTTTTTGTGAATATTTTTGGGTGTCTGGAACGGATTAATTTTATTTACATTATTTCTTATGGGAAATATTGCTTCGACTTTCGGCCGCTTCAACTTTAGGCCTAGCTCCTGAAATGGATTACGGCCAAAACTCAAGGTTCCACTGTAACCTGCACATAGAGTCGTCGGACCGAAACGTCATCGTAAGGTCCTCTCTCCTATGTGCGGGTTATTTGTGTATAGATATTTCAGGTTACAGATACAGGGAATAAAGAGGGACACTTTCCTGGGAGGTGTTGTTAAGATGAAGTTCATGAGGTCCTCAATATGCCATCTTGAGAAGTACACATATTGATTGCTTCTGGAGCCTCAAGATTTGATATCCACATTTTACCTGTTATTCCTCTTATCGTGGCACTTGGTAATGCAGAAATTAAATGCTGAATATTGAGAAAAGTGCTGTCAGGGCATTTAAAAAACCTTCCTATCTACTACCTCTTCCTTCGCCCACATAAAATTTTATTTTATTTTATTTAAATGTACATTCATATTCTCATTTCTGGTACAACAAAGGGAATAATCAGAAAGCCTTAGTCTTTGATTAGGAACTTTGTATTGCAACTTCCTTCAAATTACTTACCAGTATGGAGACTTGTTGGGCTGAGCTGGAATTTTAAAGTCACAGACTGGATTCCAGGGTTAGTGAGCATCAGATAAGAAAAATTCCCAAGTTGAATTAAATTACATATTTTATTTGCTTCTATCTTGGGGGAAATAAAAAAAATTAAATCAGTTTGTTACTGTATATTAAAATATTAAGTCTTGTTCACTACAGTAAATATTCAAAATTATATTTCAAGGTAAAAAATAACTGAGGATATTCAGTAAGAAAAGAACAGCCAAACAAATTAAAATTATTTTAGGTAACAGGTAAATAAATCATACAGTACACGGAACCTGAGGTAATCAAGGTCAAATACGGTATTTTAAATAAAATTATGATGTTAAAAGTTGAAAACTTAAGACACGTGTCTACTGTATAATTGGTATACTGTATATGGTACGTACATATTAGTGTACTGTACTATGTTTTAAATCACTATGCTGCTCCTCTCCCTGAAACCTCAAGAGTAAATGACAGCAAAAATACCACTGAGATAAAACATTCTTGGCAAGACAGCATGTGAATGTGACAAATTTCTGTACACAAAACAATTGGTACTGTATAAATATGGCACAACAGAGCAAGAAAAACAAAAACAATGGTTATTGGATCCTTGGAGATGAAGGTAATATAGTATCTGTCAAGATGATTATGACATCTGCATGAACAATGATTACATGAAATGTATTACTGACCTGGACCTTTGGAAGATACTGCAGGTAAATTGAAGGTACAAAATGAATTTATAAATTATCAATGGGACATCTACTGGAAAATTTGTTAAACGAGAGCTGAAACGTGTAATTAACAAATTCATATATAACAGGATGTTACATATGAATTTCTGACCACACTAATTTATTAAGAATCCATGTAGGAAGTCAGTGTTGTGTAATATGAAATTTTGGAGAAGAGAGAATACAACTGACAAGCAGGCAAGGTTCTAGGGAAGGAATTTTTTGTGACAACAGGATAAAGAGGTACTTAAATATCAAATGTATTGCAAACATGACTTCTAATGTAAAAATATTTCTAAGAAAACATGGATTAGAGTTAAATAAGAGTGATTTATATTATAGATTTATTTATTATAGATTTAGCCGGACTTGAGTCCTGGAAATGGGAAGTACAAAGCCTGTACTTTAAAGGAGGGGTCTGGGATAGTGACAGTTTGGAGGGACTATTCTAAACTGTCATATCTGAGCACCTCAGCAAAGACAGTGATTATGTATGAGTGAGGTGAAAGTGTTGAATGATGAAAGTATTTTCTTTTTGGGGATTTTTTCTTTCTTTTTGGGTCACCCTGCCTCGGTGGGAGACGGCCGACTTGTTGGGGAAAAAAATAAGTGATTAATTTCCAATTTATGATAAAGGCTATGTACATCACAAGATGATTGCAAATTAGAAATGAAAATGTAAAGTTAAAAAGAATTCAAATTAAGAGCAGTAGAATGAAAAAAATGAACACAAAAATGCTAGAGGAGAGATTTAATACTTCAGGTAAAACTTTTTAGCCAACTGAATATATTGAGGTGATGAAGACTTGTGCAAAACAGACCAGCTTAAGCAGCAGGTTAAACCAACTGTTAAAAATGGAAGAAACGAAATTCTGATGAATTTTAATGATACTGAAAGGTAAGGCAAATAACCCAGTTTGATAGCAAAGAATGAGGAAATCAAAAACAAAAAGATACATTAGTAGGTTTGGGAAAAAAAAAAAAAAGAGGAGGAAATTAGAATCTTGTTACAAGGCAGATAAGTGCAGAAGTGAATTTCGTCTTGAATAATTTAAAAAAAAAAAATTCTAGAGTACACCAAGAACCTGTAAAACACCATAGCTATTTAAAATCTATCTGACAAGGGCTATGCATGTAATGAACAAGGAAGCATAAGAGTAATAAAAATTAATCATGATAAAACACAAAGTTAACATGTTTGTTGCATGTGAATTATGCTAATTCACTGACTGGTTCAAAGAACTGGGTAGTGTTAAGAGATCTTGTAAATTAAAAATAAGTTTTGAAATGCACTAGTGATGTTTAGTAAGGCTAGCAGTTTGAAATAAGTGGGAAGTGTTTTGACAGCTTTCATGAAAAATAAAATAAAAATGGTCATTTATATTTATTCAGCTTATGTCTCCATGGATAAAAATAAATTATTATTATAATCAAAAGAAGCGCTAAACCACAAGGGTCATAAAAATACAAAAATAGGACCAGAAACAAATGTTACAGTACATTATATGGAGGAAAGGAAACTGATGTGTAGCAAAACATGATCATGTGGGATGAATGATAGTGAAGAGAATGATGCAAATATTAATATACAGGGAAAGATATATACAACAAATTTGTGCAAATGCTGTTAACAGATGCTATAGAAGTTATTGCAAGGCTAATGATTGTGTAATGCAAGGCTTTTAGAATAAATTGTGAGAATATGCAAAGTGAGACTTCTTCAAACTAGATAAACTGACTTCATGAGAGTAATGAATAATGAGAAGTATTTTCAGAGTGGAAAAAGCTATTTGCTTCAATTCATTGAATGTAACGAAACAGAAAAGGCTACATTTAATCTTACCCATTTATGGGAAAGGAAATAAACAATTCATAAAATATACAAAAAAAAAAAAAATATGCACAATAAATGTATTTTTTAACTATACTGATACAGTGGAACCATCTACCATTTATATTTAAGAACAAACCTTGAATGTGAAGAACTAGTTGCAGCAGAAGTAGGGAAGTTTCCACCTCTGCTTGTGGGTTTCTTCTTACTGCATTAGTAAGTGGCAGTGATAGTGACGAAAAAAAGGTCACAATGAACATGATCCTTCAGTGATATGGTACGTGAAGTGCCTATGAAGAATAGAACACGAATGTGTTCTTTTCATTAATCTACATACATACCTATGATGGGTTTTGAGTTTTCTTACTCCTGCAGCTCAGCCATGAGCCAGTTTCAAAATTCCACTATCACCTCACTACTGCAAGTCAGTAAAGTGCCAGTGGGGGGGAATCACTCCCTTTAATTCATGTACAAAATGACACCCTTAAGGATTCATGGCAACCAGTCACTGAAAACAGTTTCCTTCCCAAAGTTGAAAATTCTAAGCACCACCAATATAAATGATTGTGCTTCTTCTACTTATTATACAATTCTTTTTTCTTGTGTATATTTATTACATCAGTTCTATAGTGAAACATGTACACAAAAAAAGCAAACCTTTACACGATGCTGTTCTACACTAAACCTGTATGGGTCAAAAAAGCCCTTATTCACATTTGGGTAAAATGTTTTGTGAAATATTTGCCTTGTTAAATATCAATTTTGCTAGCAGTTTGTGTGTCACTGTTCTATGCTACATAAATTTTGAATAGGACTCGGGGAAGGGACTGCACTCTACTAAAATTAAAGAAAAACCTCAATGTAATGGACAACCTCTGTAGCCAGACAATATTCAAAAGCAACCGACTAAAGCCATTAAACCCAGGAGTGTCCATTATACTTAGTTGCATGGGTAAATTAATTTTGGATTTAACAAAGCCCATTAAATGCTACAATTGTGACATTTTCATTATGTGGATTTATCGAATGGTTCCTCCCAATATCATTCCATTAAATTGAGGATTTGCTATCGGCATGACAAAGAACATGACTGAATAGTAGAGATTCCACTGTATATATATATATCAACTATGGCAAATGAGCATAAATTTGTTTTTCCCCAGTGGTTGCTATTATTTACCTTTTTAATAAATCTATAAATAGCACCTCTGAATTCTTAAGTGATACACGACAAATAGCTAAAAAAAAAAGATAAAAATTTAGATATCAGTAATGCCTAAAAAGTAAATCTCATTACTGAGAATATTGACACTAACATTCCATAATAAAAATAGTGTTAAGAATCTGGCATGTCCTTACAGAAAGAAAATTAACTGCTTCCTGACAAGGTTAGAATTTTTTTTTAATGATAGTTATTTATCAATACATTTGAATCAAATGCCACTGCATCGAAGTATGATCCAAAATGTGAAAAGTAAACAAATGGCATCACTCGTAGACAGTAGTATGAGGAAATTACAGTGGGCACCATTTCTCTACGACTTGTTTCCTGATGCTTTTCTGGGTAACCTGTCATATCTCCATCTGCACATTACCTTTCCATAAACACTTTGTAAAAAAATTTATCCCTTAATTATCGTGACCCTGTATTTGCAATTTTTGTATTATTTCGAACCAGCCTTCATTCACACTATGCCTTTGCAAAGACAAATACGTAACAACCACTTCATACGTATTATGAGCATACCAGCTTGTGGAATTCTTTGGCATTCTTTCTGTTGCTTGCATATTCTTTAATACATTTGATATGCTTGAAGATTAAGTGAATGTGAAAATAGTACTAGGGACTCAGTAATCAATTACTAAATGCTTTGTACTGAATATTTAAATATATTATTCTGTCATAATAGAGCATCTCATTTACAGGCATGACAATTTTTTTCAAACACTCCTATAGCAAGGAGCAATTTCAACTATAAGCATATTTTAACTTTAAATTGCATAATGCTCTGCTTGGAAAAATGATGAAAAAGGATCTTTTACCAGTTAATGAGTGAAAAGTGCACAACTTTCTAGATCAACTATACTTGTGACCTTCTGGAAAAGTGGCTAGAGAGCAAGTGATAATGAAAGTCTTGGTGGGAATTAAACATTAAATTGTGACTTAGAATGCGCTACTCTTAGTTGCTATGTGTCACTTACTCTTGTTAAACTTAGCACATCTGCAACAATTCTTTTGATTGTGTAAACTTTTGAACTTTGGAAAGAACTATTTCTTCTTTGAATAGAACTTTGCATTAAGGAAGTAAATAAGTAGATTCACATTCACTTTGACTTTGGAGAACATTTTCTTGACATTTATTCCTTCATACTGCAACTGGAGCAATTCCTGTAAAAAAAAAAAAAAAAAAAAAAAAAAAGTTCAGAATGATTAACTTAAATGATTCATATAATCATTAGTTTGAAGTGTACTATAAGATAGAAGAGATTTTTTTTAAGCACATCTGGTAACCTTACCATTTAGGTATGAAAGATAAGCAAAAAGCCGACACGTAAATCAAAGAACAAGCTTTTAGAAAATGTTTTGTTCAGTGTCAGTTTTATCACAACTTGATAATGCTCACGCCAAGAAAAACAGAATTTCAGTCAAGGCCTCCTCTGTCTGGTTTACTATCATTTACTATACAATAGCCAACCTCCCAAATTCATGAGGCCTACATTCGTGAAGGTCCTGCAAGTCTAAAATTTACAAATACAATTAGTTTTGTTCAACAAGCTAGCCATCTCCCACTGAGGCAGGGTGACCCAAAAAAGAAAAACTTACACCATCATTCATGCTATCAGTCTTGTCAGAGGTGTGCAGATAGGACAGTTTAGATGTCACTTTAAACTGTCCTATCTGCATATCTCTGGCAAGACGATGATTGCATGAATGATGGTGAAATTTTTTTTCAGGTCGCCCTGCCTTGGTGGAAGACAGCCAGCATGTTAAAAAAAGATGAATTAAAATTTGGTCATAGGAAAACCCACTGAGCACAATTTGAATTAAATTCCATGGTTAGTTTTGAATTCAGGGGTCATGCACAAAGCCTTAATAAAAAATGTACCACAAAAAATACCATAAAAAATTTATTAATGGGGTGAAAATTATTAAAAACAGTTAATTGAATTCCTCAACTAAAGAACCCAGAATCTGATAGGGAAAAAAAAAAAAAAGAGGGCCATCAATCACCTTTACAAAACAGTCTAGCATTGTAAGTAAATAAATCCAAGGAATATTTAGAATCGACAGAGAAAAAAAAGATTCCACCTCGTATTTACTCCAGTACCTCTGTTGTCTCCTCTTACTTTGACTAAAGTAGCCAGTCGAGGCAGCAAAATGCTTCAACATACAAAACTATTATATACATCTTGCTGCTCTATTTGTCGGTACTGTATACCATTAACCCTTTCGGGGTTATGGTAGTACAAGTACATTTTACGCACTGTGGTTATTGACGTACTAGTACGCCTAAATTCTAGCACCCTCAAATCAAGCAGAAACAGGCTGTTAGGCCTAGATGTGATAGAATGGGTCTGTGCGGTCAGTGTGCGCAGTATAAAAAAATTCCTGCACCACACAGTGCATAATGAGGAAAAAAAAACTGACCGTGTTTTTGGTTTAAAACAGCGACTTTGCAGTCTATTTTCGTATGATATTTATGCTTGTATTCTCGTTTTCTTAGTCTCATTTTATAGAATAGATGATATATTACAGAAATAGAGATAATTTTGACTGGTTTCACGATGACAAGTACCTTGAAACTAAGCGCAAAGTAGCGAAAATGTTCGATTTTGGCTGTTGTTCAGGAGTAAACAAATCACACCATGCATCCAATACACATCAACTGGAGAGTCTAATATTCTTGCACAAGTGCGCTGATATTATTTATACCATTTTTACAGTGATGCAGTTGTATACATAACAGTAAATCTTCTATTTGTTTTTTGAGAATAAAAATTCAAAATGGAAAGCAAAAGTAATGTAAGAGGGGCCTAGAGACGTGACTAATTAACAGAGAAGATGTTATTTTAGTGCCAGGAATGTCTGTCTTGTTTATTATGAACCCTATTTTGAAATTGGCATAGTTTGAAATTTGTGTGAAATTGGCCAAATTGCCATTTTCTGACCACTATTTTGGGTAGTTGAAATTGGTAAATAGGCGGTTTCTTGTACTCAATCGATAGAAGAAATGGAGTTCTAGCGAAATAGCTATAATTTTAGTAGACAAACATTGGAATGTGCCGAAAATAGGGCTCAAAGTAGGCGAAATCGCCGATGTGTAAGTGTCATGGCTACCGCTAACTTCACGAAAGCATAATTCCGTTAGTTTTCGATCAAATTTCATAATTTTTGTGGCATTATGATCGGAAAAAGATTCTCTATCATTACTTACAAAAAAATAATTTTTTTTTTTTAAATTCGTGGACCCTGAGAACGAGTTTCAGAGAGACCCCTTGGACCCCAAAAGGGTTAATATAAGGATTACAATGATGCAAGTTTTATTTCTTGTTAAAGGTCAGGAGGTTGTAATATGACCACTGGGGTATCTGGGGGTAAAAAAAAAAAAAAAAAAAAAAAAAAAAAACTCTTACCTGCAAGAACCTACAATAACTGCATATGCATGTTTTTCTTCCTATAAAGTGAAAATTAATTCTAATGATAAAAAATATGCTCACAATATTTAGTCATGACTTCATAGCAAGAAAATCATGCATGTACATAAAGTTAACCTTGCAGTTTCTTGTAGATAATACTTCTTTTCTTTCAACAAATCAGGCATATCCCACTGAAGTAGGGAGGCCCAAAAAGAAAAACAAGTCTCTCTTTTGAAATTTAATATTAATGTATACAGGAGAAGTGGTTACTAGCCCCTTGCAACTGGCATTTTAATCGCCTCTTACAACACGCATGGCTTATGGAAGAATTCTGTTCCACTTTCTCTTGGAGATATGAGGAAATAAACAAGAACTAGTAAGAAAATAAAAAAACCTAGAGGATGTGTGTGTGTGTGTGTATATATATATTTTTTTTTCAACAAGTCAGCCATCTTCCACCGAGGCAGGGTGACCCAAAAAGAAAGAAAATCCCCAAAAAGAAAATACTTTCATCATCATTCAACACTTTCACCTAATACATAATCACTGTCTTTGCAGAGGCGCTCAGATACGACAGCTGAGAATAGTCCCTCCCAGCTGTCACCATCCCAGACCCCTCCTTTAAAGTACAGGCATTGTACTTCCCATTTCCAGGACTCAAGTCCAACTAAATCAATTAACTGGTTTCCCTGAATCCCTTCACAAAATGTTACCCTGCTCACACTCCAACAGATCGTCATGTCTGAAATAGACTAACCTACGTGACATTATTTCTTAAGGAAGTAAATTCGTTCGGTAATGGCACTTGAGCAGCATTCTGCAATGAATTTTGCTCGTTAGGCAGGGGACCACTGTATACATGTATGCTTGTACACGCATATGTAGTGTGACCTGAGTGTAAGTAGAAGTAGCAAGACGTACTTGAAATCTTGCATGCTTATGAGACAAAAAAGACCAGCAATCCTACCATCATGTAAAACAATTACAGGCTTCTGTTTTACACTCACATGGCAGGACAGTAGTACCTCCCTGGGTGGTTGCTGTCTACCAACCTACTACCTAGGTTGTAGATAATACATCAGTCTACTTTTAGCTTAATTTATTTTTGCCAGATATTACCCCAGTTACTAGGGTGTACAGGTTAATACACACATGACAATTATTAAAAAATTCTACTGTAAAGGAATGCTTTTCCTGTCAGCTCAAAATAACCTAATTCACAACTCTCTGCCAATAGGCCAGACATAAAATTTACAGATTTCACAGCATAAGAAAACTGAGTAGTGTGAATAACATTCAAATTCTTGTTTCTAATTAGTTTATCACTGAAGATCAAATCCTGCCTATTTGCATTTCTTTAGTTTCTTATTCTCCCTCCTTGCTGACGGACCCACCTTTGACACAGACTCCCTCTTCTACTTTTTTGACAGCAACTGATTTATTACAAACTTTGACAATTGTTCCTTTAGCACTCCTCACAGCCCCTCCTAACTTGACCTTTATTGTCATCTC
This sequence comes from Cherax destructor, assembly GCA_009830355.1. Classification (NCBI taxonomy): domain Eukaryota; kingdom Metazoa; phylum Arthropoda; class Malacostraca; order Decapoda; family Parastacidae; genus Cherax; species Cherax destructor. Next base: position 245,299 of record WNWK01001597.1, on the reverse strand, counting down.
CATCCTTATTTATCCTTAGATCTTGCATCAATTACTACCCTGCAGCGCTGTATGACCCTGGTAGGTTTAGCGCTTCCTTTTGATTATAATAATAATCTGGTCTATATCTGTTGAGCTACTGAATTTCCTGGTACTAATGTCCAGTATAATGCTGTCACCTTTCTTCCATTTCACATTCGGGAGGTTGAAATCTCCAAGAAGGATCTCTGCTGCTTTTCTCTCATCTTCGTGTATCCCAGAACGAGCAGGAAATGATCATTTACTTTCTAGCCCAGATATATCTCCTGCCTTGAAAGACACTGAGCAAAAATCCATATTCAAGATGGATAAGCACAAGTGATATGAATATACCATCAATGGCATTAATATCTTTGTTGTGAAGACTCATAATGCAACCTATCATTTTCTTTGACTTAAACTAGATTATTATTATTATAATCATGTTTGGCACTAAACCTGAAAAGGTCAAATAGCACTTTATTATAATCAACAGGTCATTTGAAGAGTGTGTATGCACTTCTGGCAAGACAGCTATTGAATGAATGATGATGAATGTGTTTCCTTTTATGGATTAACATTCCTGTGTAGGAAATGGCTCACAAGTTATAAAAAAGAACAAAAGATTCAAGTAAACTATGTTTATAATAAAGAAGTAAAATCTAAGTTACTTAATTTGAAACACACAAGGCTACTTCAGCAAGTGCACTCAAGATGGTAAAGCTATTAGCAATTTATGGTCTGACAATGCACTATGTTAATAGCAAAAAAAAAAATGCAAAATCCTACTAAAAAAATTCTATACTCACCTGAATATCAATCTCAACATTTTCCATGGGAACACCCATAAACTTTGCTTGTACATAGAAAATTCCTGTGGTGGCTAGAGGAGTGATCTCAAATAAAATATTTTTATGCTGAGATTCTGGAAGATCTTCAACATCCAGTAACACACCTTTTTCTATAAGCTTTGCAGCTGTATATTTAAGTGTCTGCTTAGAGCGAGCCTTTTCCCCACCCTGTTTGCCATATGTCTGATGCACATTCCTGTAAATGAAGAGATCTAGTTATGAATGATGCAACGTGTTTCATAGCGCAATCGCTAGCGCACTCAGCTCACACACTGAGGTCTGGGGTTCAATTCCCCGGTACAGCAGGAAACATTAGGACGCGTTTCCTTAAAGACACCTGCTGTCCCTGTTAACCTATCAGTTAAATGGGTACTTGGGTGTTAGTCGACTCATGTGGGTCGCATTCTAGGAGAAAAATCTACTTAATTTGCCCGAAATGCTCTGCATAACAAGGGGCTTTCTATATAGTATATGTCATTGATGTCAGCTAGGCCTGTATACCTTGTACATGTACTTGTAGAAATAAAGATGATATTGTAAGATCCGATGCAGATTCCCTGATGAAAAATAAAATTTAAAGCTTAATATTAGTAAACAAACCTTATAATCTTAGATGCAATTAATTACATACAACTGTTAAACAAAAATTAAATTTGACAAACACATCCCAAAGACTACTTAAAATTTCCAAAGCCATGTGTTTAGCATGCTGTTTTTTTTTTTTTTTTTTGTAGTGTATTGGCTCAGGACCATAAAATATGGACTAGAGAAAGGAAACATTAAGCACAATTATATACATATACACAAAATAAATATACAAAAATTTTGCCATACTGGGGACTGAAGTGGTTTCCTTGTACGTATTTACAAGTCTACGACAACATCAAATTCACCAGCGTTTTCAAATGAAATGTTGGAAGTTTCAATGGTTGTTCAACATACTTTGATATAGTTCCTGACACCAGACAGGCTTTGTGGATACAGCTAAATAAACTATCCATTAATCCTGTCCATGAAATGCAAATTTCACAGACTAAATGATGGATAGGTTATCAGATGCTGCACAAGTACCACTTTGAGGAACAGTTGCCCCCATTGTTCTTGTGACTACAATGTGGTTATATCAATATATACGTACATGGGCACTAGTTCTTTTTTACATATCTAGTTATATTTTTCAATCCCATCAATTCAATACTTTATCTACAAACATGTAAGCTGCTAAAATCTCAAGTCTGCATTTGGATTAAAAAATTTCTCAATACAACTAGAAAGATGAAATACAATCAACAATGAGGAATAAAATCATCTTTCTTTCAACAAATCGGTCGTTTCCCACCAAGGCGGGGTGGCCCAGAGAGAAAAACAAAAGTTTCTCTTTTTAACTTTAGTAATGTATACAGGAGAAGGGGTTACTAGCCCCTTGCTCCCAGCATGTTAGTCGACTCTTACGACATGCATTGCTTACGGAGGAAGAATTCTGTTCCACTTCCCCATGGAGATAAGAGGAAACAAGAACTAGTAAGAAAATAGAAGAAAACCCAGAGGGGTGTGTATATATATGCTTGTACATGAATGTGTAGTGTGACCTAAGTGTAAGTAGAAGTAACAAGACATACCTGAAATCTTGCATGTTTATGAGACAGAAAAAAGACACCAGCAATCCTTCTTTCTTTCTTTCAACACGTCGGCCATTTCCCACCGAGGCAGGGTGGCCCAAAAGGAAAAACGAAAGTTTCTCCTTTTACATTTAGTAATATATACAGGAGAAGGGGTTACTAGCCCCTTGCTCCCGGCATTTTAGTCGCCTCTTACGACACGCATGGCTTACGGAGGAAGAATTCTGTTCCACTTCCCCATGGAGATAAGAGGAAACAAGAACAAGAACTAGTAAGAAAATAGAAAAAAAACCCAGAGGGGTGTGTATATGTATATGCTTGTACATGAATGTGTAGTGTGATCTAAGTGTAAGTAGAAGTAACAAGACATACCTGAAATCTTGCATGTTTATGAGACAGAAAAAAGACACCAGCAATCCTACCATCATGTAAAACAATTACAGGCTTTCGTTTTACACTAACTTGGCAGGATGGTAGTACCTCCCTGGGCGGTTGCTGTCTACCAACCTACTACCTAGGTAAAATCCTCTTAATAGTAATAAAAGAACGTTACAGTACCATGGCTGGAACAATTCACCAAAAACCCGCACTTAAGAGAGGAACCTTATGATGTTCTGGTCTTTCATGGACAATTGTCTATACAGAACAAAACACTGTCCCAATAAAATCTTGCGTGTCTACTGCACCTGGGACAAATGGCAAATTCTGGGATTCTTTCCCGTGATCATCAAAGTTATGAAAAATACACCTACACTAATACAATAGAATGTAATGTTTAAGAAGCTGTGTCATGCCATTATCAAAAAGCATAAGCATACAATAATATGCTGATTAACAGAATGAAATATCTAATTCCCTGTTAGAAACACAAGTGTTTTTTCTTCACACAAATATATGCTCATAATACAAAATCCAGATGGGAAAAACAAATTTACTGCATATACATTGTTGATGGTTGCAGAAGAAAAAAGTTATCACTATAGCCTGTACCACTAAATTCTATAAATAGAATAACACATTCCACTGTTTTGAGAACAGATGCATAAGATATTTCAATATACAGTAGTGGTAAGAGACAAGTTTCACTTACTTATTTCTAGCAGCAATATTTTTGAGGCAAGTTTTTAGGTATGTGTGATAGGAGTCAAGCTGTTCCTTGTAAAACTGCTCCTTATCCTCAAGCTGTTTAGCAGTAATCAACAATCTCTGGAGCTCCTGTTAAATAATGCATGGGAATCATTTTTTTTTTACATATGAAAATTATATAAATATTGCACTATTAACAACACCAATTAGCTGGGACTCAAAATACATTGTTTACCCAGACATTAAATATACTTCATCTCTATTTTGAAGATGTTCTGCAACAAAAGGTTTCACAAGATCACCAATGACCAGCTCTGGGAATGTTTGTGCCAATTCTTCCAATGATGCCTCTATGGATAGATTCGAGTTCTTCCACTCTCGGTCTAGCTTGAAATTAAGTTCCCTCAAAAGCTCTTACCAGATTTTCATTTACCTTCATAAAAAAGGAAAATATCAGAATAATGAATCCAACATTCTTGGATCACTCCATCACTGTCTTGCCAGAGGGGTGCTTTACACTACAGTTATAAAACTGCAACATTAACACCCCTCCTTGGTTGAAAGGTGTACTATTATTTTAGATTAAAGACACTGTAATGCAATGACAGTACACTTCTGGAAAGATAGCAATTTAACAAATGATGGCAAATGTGTTTTCTTTGGATCACCCTGTCTTGGCAATAGATGGCCACCGAGGTAAGAAACAAAGCACTAAACCAATGCTGGTCATTAAGCATTAATGGATGGAAGGTACAGAAAAGAATTGGAAAGAGGATACACAAAGGCAGGTTTGTGAAGTTGGCACAAAAGCTAAAGATCACTTACCCGCACACTAAAATATGCACATACTGTACTGCAGTTCCATGTACAAGCCTGTTCACATTACTTCTTTATGTCTCAAAGGAAACCAAAATAAAATCATTATCTCTTACCATTTTTCTACATATTCGATGCTGTCTTTGGTTGACAATATCACTTGCAATGGCATTGAGAAGTGTTTGATAATTATCTGAACGTGAACTCAGACCCTGATTCTCTAGCCGACGCAGGTTGTGACTCAAGCGGGTCTTTACTTCATGAAGACTAACCCTGAGAATGTATAAATTATTTATTTGCATGTGGAAAACATTTATAGAATATAAATCACGGTACAGGTGAGATTAGAACTCATGCAAGCGAGTGTTAAAACTCCAGGCCAGTGCGTAAGCCAGGCTTACATACTGGCCTGGAGGGGTTTGGGACATTTGCTTTTTGGAGTGACATCCAAACTGTCGTATCTGAATGCCTCTGCAAATATAGTGATTATGTGTGAATGATGGTAAATGTTTCTTTTTTGGGTCACCCTGCCTCAGTGGGAGACTGTCGACGTGTTAGGGAAAAAAATTATTAGCATTAGTTTTAATAACTTAGCTATGAAATCAAGCTGTATTCTAAATAGCTAACTTTGCAAAATATTTGACAAACAAATTATTTTTTTGCACATAATTTTTCTAAAATACTTTTTCCATTATATAATTTGCTAGTATTATAATTAACTAGTTTCAGTTAGAGATCATACCTGGTTTCAGAAAGGAAAGAATTTGAACGGTTAAGTGTGGTATGATTTAGTTTAGCTTGGTGCTCTTGCTGACCACGAGTATGGACAATGCTTCGGTACTTTTCCTCTTGGGGTGGTAATGTAGGTCCTGTCACCAGCTCTCCAATTACTCCGCCCTCAACACACTTTATGACATCCACCAAGAGTTGCTTTGTTCTGAAATAATAGTAATAATATGGCTGAAGTCAAACCCTTTTAAAATTTACACTGCAAGGAAGACCGAGTTTAAAAATAAAAATGCTGATGAACCGACTTTTTGCAATAAATTTGCAGTGCATAATAATCATAAAATACATTATGGAGAAGCAATCATGACCAAGCCCTGTCATTTGCTCTTTGCATTACAGCAATATCAATGTCCTGAGATATTAGTCATGCACTATGTAATACATTTCACATTTGCAACTCAAGTTTGCAAAATATATTCATCAGTAATGGAACACACTGGTCACATTTACAGTAGCAATTAACACATCATAATCAGTATAACTATCATGCACAATGGATTTCATATGGATTTACTGATAAAGAACAAATTAAAAAGAATGGCAAAATGATACATGTATTTTTATAAATAAATGCATTTTTGAACTTTAAAATCCATTTTCTAAATTTACCAAATAAATACAAAAACTGCATTACATTTCCAGGTACATACAATAAAATACAAGCAAACCAGGACCCCCCAATACCTATTAAAGAGTTTGTTAAATTCTTTGGCATCTTTATCTTCTGCAGCTTCAGTCATGTCAAACTTGTTAGTGAGGGCAAGACACACCTCCATTCGTCCAACTGAACTAGACCCAGGCTCTGTAAAAAAATAAATAAAAAAAGTAATAGGGTAAAAGTGAACCTGGGAAGTAAGGCATGTTTATATATACATTAAGATTTATAAAACAAATTAAGTATTAATTATACAAGATAAATATTCTATTTCATTACCCAAACTAAAATTTCAAATTATAGAAAAATTTAGCCAGAACAATTTAAACATTCTCACTCTCTTTACTGTATAACAAAATAGCCCTACACATGCATGTACACACACACCAATATTAAACAAATATCTGTCTCACCAATAGCTTCTCCCACCAGACTCTGCACAGAGGGTCTCTCTCCAAGGTCTGATAACAAAGTGTGAAGCCGATCATTGCTGTCAGGAGCCAGAATCTCTTCATGGTCCAATAACAACTGATGTGTCTCACATATTTCCTAATAAATATAAAGTTTAAAAATCTTTTGTTCTCTGCGTCACCCTGCCTTGACAAATGGTCAATGAGTAGAAAAAAAAATGAAATGTCATAAAACATCTAGTGTTATGGTGCACTAGCCAGATAACTTACCTAGTTACAATAGACTTGTACACTTCAACTTGCCACAAATTCTTTCTACATTAAAAGCACACAAAATTGATACGTACTTTTAATACTACACGCTTGCTTCTCACTAGGTGCAAATAAATTGTATTACAGATAAATGGCAAAAAGGCAATGGTATGGCAAGAAACTGATGACAGATCAGTATTTACTGGTTACTATGTTTCACCAGAAACCAACTAACATCTTATACAGAACATCCAGGTTGAATAGTCAGTGCTGAATGGGTGAGGTCCATGAAGCAGGTAAGCATTGCAACAATCCTACTGCCCCACTCTAGACTTGTGTCTGTTCTAATACAATGTGGGCTATGGGTGTATACAATGTGAGCTATGGGTGTATACAATGTGGGCTATGGGTGTATACAATGTGGGCTATGGGTGTACACAAACTAAACATACCACTATTTTATTAGTGCCATCAAGTTTAATGGAAGAGGATTCATGACATTTGTGTCTGATCTTGTTATTTTCATACAGTAAGGTTGCCCTATCCTATGCCACAAGATGGGGGTGGGTGTCATGGTGCTGAACACAGGCAATGTTTAAGCTGTCTACCCTACGGGTATACAATATTTATTGAAATTGTCCTGGCAAACTTCCGGCTACCCAACCTGCATGTACTACACAAGATTGAATTTTCTGTTGTTTTACGAACATGATAAAGGCACTTTGTGGTGAAACAATGTTCCAATAACTGCTCTGTAATCAGAGCAATACTCGCAAAAAAATTAACTGCACTGAGTTATATCTTGCAATGAATACAAGCTTGCCGATACATTAGAGAAGACTGAACCAAGCCCCAAATGGCTGCTACACTCATATTCTTCTTAACTCTCTAAAATCTGCAGCCTTTCTATATGCTTTTTATTATGAAAACATCTTTGTATCCATTCACCCATCACCTAGATAATTACTTCCCACAAATAATCTCTTTTCAACTTAATGTAATCCATGTCAAAAATTCAGCCTCTTCCAAAATTCATTACTTTCTTATACTTTCACTTTACTCTGTATTTCATCCTCCTGCACAGGCTCTTAAATTCTGTTACAATCTCTTACATGTCTTTCACCAACCCAATTCAGCATTTTAAATATGTAACAGATAACAAAAACAGCAAGACACAAAAGAATGTGATAGGTTATGCATAAAAAGAGATATTGTATGGAAAACTTACACTAAGACAAGAGGAAATAAAATTTTAACATGCATCATGCCAGCTGTACCAAGCTCAATCAGTTAATTAACACTTAATTCTGCATATAAATTATCTAATATTTTGCAAACTGCATCTGTTTCCAACAAATTTATATCGCATTAACAGAGGTACCATTATAAATGTGACATTGCATAACAATGAATTCACCCAAATCAACTTACATAAAGTGAAGAAATCTGAAGCATTTAAATTGCATCCTAATTTCAATTAAAAAAAATATAAACCAACAAGGATAATGAAAAAATTAAGTGCTAAGAAAAATAATCAGAATACCTGCACAGTAATGTAAATAGTTGGCTTAACAATAAGCGTTGCCTCAGAGTACTGCGTAATATTATACACCAACTCTGGCTCTTCTACTTCACAGCACTGACGAAAGAAAGCCTTGAACTTCTCGTGGCAGTCCACAATAAATGAATTGAGACACTTAAGATGTGATGCTTCATCCCCAAATCCTGGAAAAAAAAAAAAAACAGTGCATCAAATTTTATACATTTTAAGCTTCAAATTCACTAAAACCAATGTTTTTTAAACAAGATGAAATGGATAACTTTTAAAATAACTACACCAAGTCGAGCTACCAGGCAGAGAAAATTTCTCGAGAACCACAGTTAACTTAACAGCATACCCACTCTACAGCATTTTCAACTTTAAAAATAGGGAAAGTTACCTATATCTCAGTGCTGTGTAACAAAATTACAACCATTCCTATCCTTGCATTTTTCTGCATCACATCCTCAGTATTGTGCATAACAAAATTACAGTGAACCCTCTCATTAATGGACTAACAGGAAAGAAGGGAGTGAATAATACTGCCGATTGTCCAAAACATCCGAATTATGAAATAAATTTTTCAGGATCATCAGTTATCTTCTAAACTAACAGACTTGGTCTGCTGATACAAAAGACAACTGGACACTAAGAATATGGGTACAGTAGGGCCCCACTTATACGGCAGGTTAGGTTCCAGGCTACTGCCGAAAAACAGACTTCACCGGAAAGCAGAACTCCATTTTTTCCATTTATAAATGCATATAAATGCCAGATAGCAAGTTTACACTAACATATATTAAGTTAGCAATAGAACTAGGCATTAAAAAATAAAATACACACAGTACACTCATTATTTACCTCAAAATATTTGTAGTCTTAATGTAGGGTAAAAGGTGAGTAGTATTTACTGTAAGGAGTCAGGTGTGGTAGCCCTCCTGACCACCCCACCCACACATACATTACTAAACTACAATGCTTAAAGCTCCCTAGTGATAAAATACATATACAGTAACTCATTACTTCATTAAGACTACAAATATTTTAAGGTGTCTTAATGTAGGGTGAGAGGTGAAAAGTATTTATTTGTAGAAAATCGTGTAGGAGGTATGGCATCCTGCCTGGCCACTCTCACCTACTATAACATTAAGCGCCCTAGAGCAATAAAATGCATATACAGTACACTCATTAATTACCTTAAAATATATGTAGTCTTAATATAGGGTGAGAGGTGAGTTTTATTTGTAGAAGTCAGGTTGGGAAGTATGGGTAGCCAGCAAGGGCAGCCCTCCCCACCCCACGCACACATAATGCAAACAAACCAGGCGAACGCATCTGGTTTTCGTCACTTTACATTGTGTACAAGTTGTCTCCATGTTGATACAGTAGAATAAATAAAGAGAAACACTCCCATTCTCATGTAACACCATTTTTAGAATAAATGACGCCCTGAGTGAAGGCATATGAAAGGAATAATTTTCTAGCAACCCCAAGTAATGTTATAGTGTACACATTTTCTCTGATGTTGGACTACAAGTCGCCTGGCTACATTTCATATTTATGTTAATTTATTCAACTGTGGGGTGTATTTAGATGGATTAAGCAAAATGTCTATATTATTGTGTGTTATTATTATTAATATGGCCTCTTCATGACTAATAAGACACTTAGTGATTTTAATGTGTACCTGTATGCCAGCACAGTGTGTAAGTTTACTTAGGTACAGGTACACACAAGTATAATTATTATTTATAATAATAATGTAGGTATGTAGTCCGCCTGGGCTACATACCTACACCTACCTACATAGCTACACGATATTTAATGTGGCCCAAAGCCATATTATTACCATCGACATACCATGTTCACTGAGTTTAATCGTTTCTATCAACTACCTTTAGATGCCATCATAAAAAAAGGGGAGAAGTAACGAATAATTCATGCCAAAAATTGTAAACAAAAACGTTATGTATAAAGGGGAGTGACGCACGGCTACCATACCGCCATAGTATATAAACAAAATGTTTATATGCTATGTAATGTGTTTCTTGTATAATTTTGAAGAAAATATAGATGGATTAATTAAAATGTCTACATTAACGTAAAATAAGACATTTAATGTGCCCAAGAGTGATTATTATTAGTATTACGTAATGTTTTCCCTCCGCCCTGCAACCACACCTCCATAGCATATAAACATGTTTACAGTACGTATATGCTATGTAATGTGTTCTTATATAATTTTGAAGAAAATATCAGATGGATTAATGAAAATGTCTATATTGATGTAAAATAGGACATTTAATGTGCCCAAGAGTGATTATTATTACATAATAGAGATGGTCATTTAGAGAGAATGGATCAAAGTAGAATGACTTGGAGAGCGTATAAATCTGTAGGGGAAGGAAGCCGGGTAGGGCGTCCTCGAAAGGTTGCAGGGAGGGGTAAAGGAGGTTTTGGGGGCAAGGGGCTTGGACTTCCAGCAAGCATGTGTGAGCGTGTTAGATAGGAGTGAATGGAGACGAATGGTTTTTGGGACCTGACGAGCTGTTGGAATGTGAGCAGGGTAACATTTTGTGAAGGGATTCAGGGAAACCAGTTAATTGATTTAGTTGGACTTGAGTCCTGGAAATGGGAAGTACAATGCCTGCACTTTAAAGGAGGGGTCTGGGATAGTGACAGCTGGGAGGGACTTATTCTCAGCTGTCATATCAGAGTGCCTCTGCAAAGACAGTGATTATGTACGAGTGAGGTGAAAGTGTTGAATGATGATGAAAGTATTTTCTTTTTGGGGATTTTCTTTCTTTTTGGGTCACCCTGCCTCGGTGGGAGACGGCCGACTTGTTGGAAAAAAAAAAAAATAGAGATGTGCTCATGGAGAATGTAAACAAACCAGGTGGCCCGTGCCGTATTTGAAAGACCTCTCACCATATAGAAACTTTTGGTCATAATTTTAAATCGCCGTATTAGCGGAAAACGTCATAAAGTGGGGTCCAACTGTATTGTAACCTGTAACAGTACAGTGTTGTATAGTAATTTTATGATACTTTATGTAATTTACAACGATTTTACTTATGTTTCTGTGGTGAAGAGATGATGTATAAACAGTCATGACTGATATTGGTAACTCAGAATAATTCCCAGTCAGAGGAGCTGTAAAGCTCCACTAGCAGCTACACTAAACTTAAGGGTATAGTCTATAATTCAACCATTTTTTATTAATTCAAGTTTCTGTTTAACACTGAGAATCACATTTTTTTTTTTTGACACTACCACATGCTTTAAAGACACTGTTAATCTTTTAACTGAGTGAAAGGTTCTAATATGCAAGTGATGACTGTCAGACATACCAGTATGCATAATTTTTCAAGAGCTCCAAAAATGCCACCTGCAAATACTTTTGACCTCAGCACAACTAATTGAGTCTCCTACAACCTATTTATGCCTTTGAAGAAAATTATGACCAGACAGGTGGTCCAACAAGTTTCCCTGAATATCTTCATAAATATTACCTTGCTCATACTAGCAATCTAACATGCACATGCACATACGCCTGTTGGATGTCCAAGCCCATCACATACAAAATTTCCTTTACTCCCTCCTTCCAACCTTTCCTTGGATGACCTCTACCCCACCTTCTCTCCACTGAAGATTTATACACCAAGTTAACCTATTTTGCTCCATACACTTACTTACTTAACCCCTACTCAGCTTGCCGGATATTTTAGTATCCCCGCACTTCCTCCTAGTCTCTACACTTAAGCATTATCTGCATAATATTGACACCACATATTACTTTCAGACATGAATCTCCACTGCCTCCAGCCTCCTCCTCATTGCAACTTTCAAAACCCTGCTTCAAACCCATATAAGAGTGTTGGTATCACTATACTCTTTGCCTCCATGTATAACATTCTGTCTCCACAGATGCCTCAATACACCAGCCACCTTCCCCTTCCTCATCATTTCTGTAGTTCACTTGTTTTCATAGACACATCTGCCAACAAGTCCATTACCAAGTTTTTTTTTCAACATGCCAGCCATCTCCCACCGAAGCAGGGTGACCCAAAATAGAAACACTTTCACCATCATTCACACACAATCACTCTTTGCAGAGGTGCCCAGATATGACAGTATAGATGTCACTCAAAAAAGCCAATATCCCAAACCCCTCCTTTAAAGTGCAGACATTGTACTTCCCACCTCCAGCTACCCAGTTTCCCTGAATATCTGAACACATTCACTTCTTCCATACTACCTCCTTCCAATCTGATATCCAATCTATTTTTTTTATTAACACATCAGCCGTTTCCCACCAAGGCAGGGTGATCCGGAAAAGAATAAACAATATCATTCACATGCCTACACTACAGTTATAAAACTGCAACTTATCAATACCCCTCCTTCAGAGTGCAGGCACTGTACTTCCCACCACTAGGACTCAAGTCTGGCCTGCTGGTTTCCCTGAATCCCTTCATAAATTTTACCTTGCTCACACCCCAACAGCACGTAAAGTCCTAAAAACCACTTGTCTCCACTCGCTCCTATTTAACACACTCATGCATGCTTGCTGGAAGTCCAAGCCCCTCATACACAAAACCTCCTTTACCCTTTAATCTTCAATTATGAAATTTTTTTCTACTCTTATTACCTTGCTCTTTTCTATGTTCACTTATTTTAATTTCCTTATTTTACATGCCCTCCCAAATTCATCCACCAACTTCTCTTCAGAATATCCCAAAAGCACCATGTTATTGGCAGAAATCAACCTTTGCATGACATCTTTATCTTTTAACCCTACACCTCTCCAACACTCTAGGATTCACTTCTTTTACAACCCCCCTCTAAATATGTTAAACAACCATGTTGACATCATACATCCCTGTCTAAGGCCTAATTTTACTGGAAAATAATCTCCCTCTCTCCTACATACACTAACCTGAGCCTCACTTTCCCCATACAAACTCTTAATTGCCTTAAGTAACGTACTACCTATTACATACATTTGCAACATCTGCCACATTGCTTCCCTATCCACCCTATCATATGCCTTTTTTTATATCCATAAATGTAAATAAAGCTGGCACATTTACACTGCTTTTGCCAAGTGAGTTTCACCAACTTCATAATCACATTCCAATCATTTTAGTCTTATTTGATTCATAAAAATACACTTTCAATTTGTAAGATTTTTTGTTTAAATCTTGCCACACTAAAATTTCAGGGTATACCACAGGAGTTAATTGCACTTTACTTAACACATTAATGAAGTTACACACAACACACTAAAATCTAGGGAAAATTAGAGCTTAAATATACAGCATGTGCATGAGCGAGCACAAAAACTGGCATAGATGGCCTATGGCTCAGTGAACAATGAAAACAGACTGGCCACTCTGGCCCATACTGGACGAATGTGAATATCATCATGCCTGGTCTGATACTTCAGAAGACAACCGGACACTACAGCTACAGGTAAAATTTAGAATTACTAACTTTTGTCCAATAGTACTTAGTTTTTCTCACCAATTTTTTTTGTCTGAAATTGACAAAATCCATTAACGAGAGGTTTTACTGAGCTACCGTTCCCATCCTTGTACAATTTCTCTGCATCATATTTCGACTCAATCATACTAAAATTTTCTTTATTGATTAAATATATTTTTTTTTTAATGTAATGTCAGGTGCTAAATACTCAAATTACTTTGCCCATGCAATCTAAGAAAATTACCTTTCAAATTATCTCACCTTTTTTTGAGGCAGCAAACTGAAGAATTTTTGCAATGCTGGCTAGGTTTCGCCGCTGGTTATTATTTAGCTTTTGATCCGGAGATACTGTCACAATATCAAAAGCATCAGGTGCTACAATCGCAGAATTGATGAAGCGATAATAGACAAGATTCCCAACCACCTGAAAAGTTATACATTTTGCTGCAGTCTTTTACCTTTGAACTGACATACCAACATTATGTGAAAACTACTTCCAGAGAACTTTGCATTACCAGGGATGGAAGGTGACAAATTTGACAAATAATAAATGGGGGACAGGCAAGAAGCTCTAGACTACAAACCAATCTCTCAAGCAAATACAGTGGACCCTCGGTTAACAAAATTAATCCGGTCCAGGAGCTATTACTTAATCTGAATCTTTCGTAATCTGAAACCTTATTTCCCATAAGAAATAATGTAAATACAATTAATTCGTTCCACAAAAAAAATAATAATAAAAAATAAAAAAACATTTACTTACCTTTATTGAAGAGTTGCAGGCATCTGGAAGGTAGAGTTGCTGACAGGGGCAGGGTGTTAATGGTTGGAAGGGGAATCCCCCTCCAAAAGGACTTCAGCTAACAAGTCCCTCTCTGGGGTTACTTCCCTTCTTGGTCTTTTATGCCACTAGGACCAGCTTGAAAGTCACTAGACCCCTGCCTGGTGAAGTAACTGTCCAGAGTCCTCTGTTTCTGGCAACTCTTCAACACTTTTCTGAAGTACAACATGGCTCTGTCACTGAAGTGGTTGCACAGAAGGCTCATTTCAGCTTGCTCAGGGTGGTATCTTTCAACAAATGTCTGCAACTCATTCCACTTTGTACACATCTCCTTAAGCACTGAAGAAGGCACCTCCTTATATCTCTCTCTCCTCCTGTGAAGCAATAACCTCAGCTGTGATCTGTTGCTGTTCCAGATGAAGCTCTTGCAGCTCTTCAGTTGTTAGCTCTACCCTGTGCTCCTCCACCAACTCTTCCACATCCTCACACCACTCACCTCCAACCCCAGGCTGTTCCCCAATTCCACAACATGTTCCACAACAGGCACAGGGTCGTCAGGGTCAGGGTCAGCCTCAAATCCTTCAAAATCCCTCTCTTGGACACAATCCGGCCACAGTGGTCTCCAAGCAGAGTTCAGAGTCCTGGAAGTCACTTCCTCCCAAGCCTTACCTATAAGGCCTATGCAATGCACGATATTGAGGTGTTCTTTCCAGAACTCTCTTAGGGTCAATTCAGAGTCATTGGTCATATTAAAGCACCTCTGAAACAGTGCTTTGGTGTACAGTTTCTTGAAGTTTGCAATGACCTGCTGGTCCATGGGCTGGATGAGAGGAGTGGTGTTAGGAGGCAAGAACTTCACTCTGATGAAATTTAAGTTGTCAGGCAACAACTCTTGCAAGTTGTGAGGATGAGCAGGAGCATTGTCCAGTACCAGGAGGCACTCGAGTCCCAATTTCTTTTCCAGGTATTTCTTCACACTAGGGCCAAACACTCCAGTCAACCATTCCTTGAAAATCTCCGTAGTGACCCATGCCTTGGTGTTAGCTTTCCAATGCACACACAATTTATTCTTGTCAACACTGTTTCCTGAAGGGTCTGGGATTTTCTGCGTGATGCACCAGTAAAGGCTTCACTTTAAAATCACCACTGGCATTGGCACACATAATGAGAGTTAGTCTGTCTTTCATAGGCTTGTGTCCTGGCTGTGCCTTTTCCTCCTGAGTAATGTAGGTCCTGTTGGGCATTTTCTTCCAAAACAGGCCTGTTTCATCACAATTAAACACTTGTTGGGGAGGAATTGTTCAGCCTCTACGAACCCCTTGAATTCCTGCACAAATTTTTCAGCTGCACGTTTGTCTGAGCTGGCTGCCTCACCATGCTTCTCAACTTTGTGTATGCCACTACATTTCTTAAACTTCTCAAACCAGCCTTTGCTGGCTTTAAAATCACTCACCTCACCACTGGTTCCAGGCATTGTCTTGACAAGATCTGCATGCAACTTCCTTGCCTTTTCACAAATTATCGCCATGGAAATACTATCACCCGCTATCTGTTTTCATTGATCCACACCAACAGTAACTTCTCAACCTCATCCACTGTTTTCGATCTTTGTTTCGTTAACAAATTAACCCCTTTGCAACATTAGCTTCCTTGATCTCATTTCTCTGTGCCAGGATAGTGCCGATAGTAGATGGAGTTTTCTTGTACATCCTGGCAAGATCACTCAGACGTACACCACTCATATTTTTCTATGATTTCCTTCTTCAGTTCGATGGTGTTCCTCACTCTCTTTACCACAGGGTGCCACTAGGAAGCTTCTTTGGACCCATGGTGACTTATTTCACAGTGACAATCACTAAACCACCAAAAAAGACACCAAATATATTGTGAATCTTTGAAAGAGCGCGCTAGGTAATGTTCTCTCAATGGTAAACAACGCTTCACTGGCGTCCTGCGCTTGCGCGAGCAGGCGGACACGTCTAATACCTTTCGCTAACCGAGGAATTTTTCGCTAACCGATTACGAAAAAAGCTTTCGTTAACGGAACCTTTCGTTAACCGAGGGTCCACTGTATAGTAAGAAATATTAGAACTGTACAATGGCATACCTGTGCCTGGTTTTCAGGGCTCTTCTACCCTTTGCAGCCCAGCCTGGTCAACCAGGCTGTTGCTGCTAGTAGCTCACAAACCCCTACAACCATCACAATCTGACTGATCAAAGTCTTTCTGTAGATAGTACCATATTTCACAACATGTACTTTTGGATAAGAGCATGAAACTTTGTACAACTGAAGGCCAAGGCCTATGAATTATTTTAATATTCTGGCATAATATCCATATATTTAGTCTAATAAAACAAGAGATTGAAAAAAAAAAAAATTAAGCAGCAGTGGGAGTAATGATAATGTACAGGAATGTCATTTGAAAAAAAAAAAAAAAAAAAAAAAGTGAGAGAGAACAATTGGTGCAGGCTACAGATTCCCTGCAATTATTAAGGAAAGCAGAAAGCACTAGTGCCAGGGAGAGAAGCAACAACAATGTCAGGGAAAGGGAAAAACTTTACCACTGAGTTATGGTAAAGCAGAAACTGCCCTAATGCCAGGAAGGGCAGAACCCACACTAATGGCAGGGAAGGCAACATCCACTCATCCAAAATGTAAGCAGCAAGTCTGGTTGATCTGGGACTCACCAGGAAAGTCTGAGCGTAAAGTCAGGCTGAAGTAGACAACTTTTTAAATTGGTTACTGGAAGGTAGTTATATTTGTGGTGTGAAAAAACTGTTAAACTATTTGTTTAAATTTCGTTCTAATTTGAATGTGTGAAGTGGAACCGTATATATTCTACTTAACTAAATTGTAATATATTAAATGTATATTGTATCAATATTGCTTTCCACATTCTGATTTGTATACCATATTACCTAAACAGTACTGGTACTTGCATGCAACAATTAAAAAAATTGAAATATTTATGGGTAACTTAGAAAAAATGCAAAGCCTGACAAAAAGATAAGCACGTTAAAACAAAACGAAATACCCAAAGAGAATCAACAGAAATTTAGTATAAACATTCATTCAAAAGACGGAAAACAAAAAAGTATGAAATGGATTAAAAATGCATCATAAAAGTCATAACTAATCACCAGTATTTAAAAGTTGCCAAAATGGATAAGCCTGCAAGGTGACCTATCAACATCCTTTAGCCTGGTATATCCCATGCATTTTTTGTTAATAAACCAGCTGTATCCCACCCAGGCAAGGTAACCTAGAAAGAAAAACAAAAGTTTTTCTTTTAAATTTAGTAATTTATACAGAAGGGGGTTTCTAGCCCCTTGCTCCCGGCATTTTAGTAGCCCCTTACGACATGCATGGCTTACAGAAGAAAAATTCAACGCATGTATTTATTGATATTTATGGAGCACAATAAACCAAAAGTAGCTGCTGTGGAATGAAAAAAAAAACCCATTTGCTACCATCAAATTACCACCCAATCAGACCAACATCAATAATGGGTAAATTATTAGAATCGACAATAGTGGATACAATTACAAGCCACCTTGAACATAAATAGTAAGATTCACAAGAGAACATTCATGCCTAACAAATTTACTGAATTACCTAGAATTCAATAAGGCTTTTCATAAGACCAACACAGGCATGGCTAAGAAACAGTAGTTTGAGAGGGGTTTACTGCATTTTCAACCAAAATACACTATATGGTTATGACTTATTTTAGCCCAAAAAAGTAAACATATGTATCATAATAGGATAATTAAAAAATATACACACTAGAATTACACATTAAAGACATCATAGTAAAAGCAAAGCAACAAAATGTAAAACTTGATCTGTGTCTCATTAATATGAAGACTGTACAGATGTCTCACCTTCAATATTTCTTTTTCAGGAACATGAGGAAAGCGACGCTGCAGTGCACACCTCATAACACGTGCCATGTAGAGCATGGCATATGGTACGAGGTCCCTATTTGTAGTAATTTGCTGACAAAAGTCCAATGTGAGTTCCTTCAGTGTAGTGATGGCTTGAGCCAGCCTCTTCTGAACTTCTGGGTACTGCAATGCCTCATCCTGGTTTACTGTATATGGTAGGCCACTGAAATGTTAATAGTACCATGTATTAATTACAATTACAGTAGATATTTTTACATGAACCATTAAACTCATGTGGGTCATTTAGTGCAGGAAATAATGAAATTTCTAGCTTCCGTTCACACTTTTTTCTTATACGTCCTAAGCAAGCAAGCAAAGGACATACAAAATAATTCATAACTCATTGCTCACTATATAAGCACAAGCTTGAGATCTCTATTGCTTTTAGTTTTTATATAAAATAACCAGTGAAAGGTGTACACAGAATATGCTCCACATACAAGAAAACAAGATTACACTATTAAGAAAAATCATATTTTACTCATCATTCCTCCAGCAATTGACTAAAATCATTTAAAGCTAAAAAATATGAAATATAATGAAATCTGGAAAAATTAAATATATCCACATTGGCTGATAGGAGAAAGAGGCAATATAATAAAAGGATATGAACTAGATTTTTTTAGCACTGTACCTTTAACAGGAATAACCAGAGGTCTCTGTTGTAAATTAAATCAAATTTAAAAAAGTCAAAGGGATACTGGAATTTTTTTTTTTCAAACAGTAATTGAAGAACGGAATACAATACATTGATAAAAGACTTATCAAATACTACAAAGTAATCTATAAAAAAAATTATCATGAACAAATTACTGAAGAAGGAATACCACATTATATTTGTAGCTACTCCTGCAGCTAGAAATAGGTAATTACAGGGATCTTACAAGGCAAACTTTTTTACTCTTTCCTACTGCATTTCTTACCTGGTTTGACCTGAATTCATCTCTAGCTGGTTGATCCAAGTCTTGTAAATCTCTACTGGATTGGTATTGATCTGTATGTTGCTATCACCCAAGACCTAAAAAGAACAAATACTTAAGCAAGCCATTCAGAATTCATACCAAGAGTGACAAGTTCCTCTATTTTATGCAATTGGGGTGGAGATATTTTCTTGTGATTCTAGGAAGAAAATGAAGTGGGGTATGTGGGATAACAGAAGGCCAGAGAGGTAAGGTGATGTGGGAGGTCAAGTAGGCAGTTGTGCATTCTAAAGACTGGATATCTCTAGTCTAGAAGGTGACTGATGGTAGGCCTATAAGGAAAGAATACAAATAAAATACAAGGAAACAAGAAGACAAAATTTGGCAATCTACAACTTGGAAGAGGACAGTATCAAAATTATATCTCACGGCGAGTGTCTCATGAGGCTAGGAACACCAAAGGAAGCACTGGGAGGAAAGAATGCATCTTTTCTAACTATGGTTTACTATACTAATTCAGGAATTAAAATTTTCAGTAATATTAGAGGCTAGAATGCAGAACCTAGGTTAAAAATACCAATTCAGGAAACCAGTTAATTAATTTAGTTGGACTTGAGTCCTGGAAATGGGAAGTACAATGCCTGCACTTTAAAGGAGGGGTCTGGGATAGTGACAGCTGGGAGGGACAATTCTCAGCTGTCGTATCTGAGCTCCTCTGCAAAGACAGTGATTATGTATGAGTGTGGTGAAAGTGTTGAATGATGATGAAAGTATTTTCTTTTTGGGTCACCCTGCCTCTGTGGGAGACGGCCGACTTGTTGAAAAAAAAAACTACAAAAAAAAAGATTCCATAACATTACTATGAAGAAATATATTCTGAGGCTCCCTTATCATTTAAATAAGCCTTTACAAAAACAAATGATAATGTTTCACGGTTAAATTAAGTTTAGATTAAATTTCAATGCTTACTGCTATGATAAATTAAAATAAACTTTGAAAAAAATCAACCTTTAAGAACCCTTATAACATTCTAATTTTAAATTTTATCTAAAATTCGTTCACTCTTTATTGCTCATTCATTACACTTTAAAAAAAATCTGTAAATGTGTACATTTGAGGTTACTAAAAACTAACCTTGTGAATGAGTGGTCCGAGCATATCCCTGAGTGAGGCTTGTCCTGCCCCCTTTCTATTGAATGACACTATCATCTTCACTACCAGAGGGTTGCCCGATACTATGTCGCTCAAACGCAGAACCTTACATCTGTAACAAAATACTACTGTACTGTGCTTATGAAAAAAAATTACTCTTCACTAGGAAATGAGGTCTTTGTTTTGTGAACATGTATATGATTAATGAATGCAAATCTGTTGGTCAAATATTGAGAGGAAAGACCAAAAGTTAAGAGTTCAATACTCCATTCTTGGCAAATGCAAATAATTACAAACAAGTAAATACATTAATGTTATAATCTTTATAGTAAGCATAAAAAGAAGTGATACTAAATGCAAAAGCATGGGCTTTATGGCTTACTTAAGCTCTGGCAGAGGCTCATTAAAGCACACAACACATGGAAATTATTTGATAATACAGTAATCCCAATGATTTTACTCACCTTATCTCTTCTTCCAGGGCAGTTTTGAATAATTTCAAGAGTAAATAATTATCACGATCATTAGCACCATAATTGTAGAGTGTAAAGATGACATTCTCTATAAACTTTGTAGTTTTGCCTGGAGGAAGGGCAAATATGAGAGTAGCAAGATAATGGGGCTCAGTTTGCAGGAGGTAAAACAGATGCTGGTAACATAGGAGCTTCTCCCTTGATTCCTTCTTCAGTGCCTGCCAATATAACAAAGAAATGGTTCATTATAGAAAAAAGAATAAATCATTAAGCTGGAAACATGCTTAACATATTTTTGCAAACTACTATACAGTGGACCCCCGAGTTTCGTAAAAACTTCACTCCTGAAGTCTGCTCAAGTGCCATTACCGAACGAATTTACTCCCTTAAGGAAAAATTTCACGTAGGTTAGTCTATTTCAGACCCCCAAAAATACACTTCCACAAGAACTTACAAAATTATACTTACATAATTGCACGATTTCCGGGGTATTTGTTAACCGAGGGTCCACTGTATACTTATGCATAAACACACAGAGTGAATAAAAAGCAGTAACCTACATCCCTTAGGATATGGTATATTTGGAGTGACAAGGCCCCGGAACCAAAACTTTTCCAATACACATTTCCTAAGTGATGGCATTTTACATCTTCTTCCACTATTTATCATTAACATATACCTAAGGATGCATACAATAATACAGACTAGTAAAATATCTAGAGAACACCAAATTCTTCTCAGTGCAACAGCACAGTTTAAGGAGTGGGAAATAATATTCTAAGAAGAATGGGAAAATTGCTTATTACGACCGTAACAGCATGCATTAAGAAATTCATAAGTCATGGTAAGGGATGAAATGTCACAACAACCACAAACTAGCAGTCTTCCTAAAGGGCCATACTAAGAACCATAATGTTTTTAGAACACAGCACACAGTACAAATATGTAATTAACCTGTCGGAGTAGATAGAATCCTATGGAATCCTCATGAACAATGCCAAAGTTATAAGGGTACACTGGAAGTCTGCAGGAAGACCTGGACAGGCTATAGGCCTAGTCAAACCATATGTAAAGTAATTAAACTAGGCACTGGGGAAGGAAGACCCAAAAAAGCACACCACTTAGGAGTAAATATGCCACACACATTTCCTGAAGTACACACAAAACAGCATAAAATCCATTATATGCGCTTTACTGTTCAACACAAGTATAGCTTTAAAACACCAACACCACAACTACAATTACAAATCTTTTTCCCATTTGTAAAACCACACTATTTGAAGGCAGCCATAACATTAAAACCCTCACCTAACCAAACAAAGTAAGGCCTAATGAAATTCAGAGATGCTTCCAGGCTGGCACCTGAGCTACAAGGTATGAACTACAAGGGAAGATTGCAAAGTTAGAGCTCATGCTATATCTGGAAGAACACACACAACATTACCCTAAATACTCCATAGCATGGATAGGTTAGGTAAAGACACTTTACAAGGAAAGTATCTCAAACAAAGGAACAAGGATATTGAAAGCTAAAAGATGTGCTGGGCACTGACACAAACTTTTATGATAAAACTAAATCATGGCAGCCAATTTAGACATCATGCACACACATCACCCACACTTGCCCACATACCCTCACCCTTCTGGTCATCCCCATAACCACACATTCAATTCCCCTTACACTTCCACCTGCCACCACACCCCTCATGGACCTAAACTCCCAAATAGGTGAAAGTGAGGACAAATGAAAAGAGCAAGGCAAGCCTGTCCCTTATCAATTATGCAGATGCAGGACAGACTGACACTGCCGTGTAAATTGATTAATACAGCAAGTTACCAAAAATATGCAACAATTTTGCAAGTGTTAACAGATCATGTATTAACCAACAATCGGCTGTGCATGTATACGGGCACGGTCGCACGCACACACACACATTAGATTTAATTTAAGTTAAGAAAATATTATATATTTAGAAAACACACCTTGAGTCCTCTCTGAGTTCGCAGTGTGCCACACTTCAATGTGTCTTTTGAGTTTCTTCTGCCTTTTCTTGGTTTGGATTCTGGAACATTAGGGTTCATATTTTCCTTATCTGCTGGAAGGACATCCTGTTGAGAAGATGGGTCATATCACTAACTACAAACCAAATCAGAATTTTAGTGCACACAATAGCTTACATATACTGTACTAAAAAAAATGTTGGTTTGGTTTTCATAATGAGAACCACTTGCCACTTCCGTGAAATAAGACGAGAAAAGAAAAAAATCGAGGAAAGAATGAAGTCTACCCTCAGCAGGTCATCACCCAAGTTCTGAACATTCGTAGCTCCTAACCTGTAAGGTAATGCGATTGTAGACCAACAATCCAATCTTGACATCCAGCTCATCCACCTCTGTCTCCAAGTGTTGAGTGTGTCGAATTGTCTTCACCATATCACTTTTAACTCGCTGAAAGCAATATAATAAAGGCTGTAGACTAAAGGATTTTTCAGTATTATTTAATTCATGAAAAACATTATGTAATTTATAAAAAAAAAGCACATTAAATATAAAAATAACTTTCAGTTTTAAGATCTACAAATAAATTAATGTAGTACATAGCTTGATATATACAAACATACTTCATATTTTCTTGTTGATTAATAAAATTAACTTTTAATTATTTAACTTCAAAAACTAATATATTAGACTCCCTTCATTTTCACTGAAAGATCCAGTTTTGTTTTTGTACTAGAGTAAGCTCTTATCCTGTGAACAACTGCTCTCACCACAAACTTTCTGTAATGTCATTAGTACTAGGTTCTTCATAAAATCTTTCAAAATATAAGTTTGGCCAATATTTAAACAATATACGTATTACTGTACTTTTATTTTTCATTTTTTTTAATTATTTTTTCCAACAGTAACTAATCAATAATTTTTTTTTTTTTTTTTGCTAAAGTTTAGCCTGACACTAATAAGTGTAACTTAAAAGTTCATTCTGACATAAGAATCTGTGTAAAATAAAAAAATATAAAGAAAAAATGTTACAAATGGTATATTATTCAAAAAAATATATACAGTGGACCCTCGGTTATTGGCCGTAATCCGTTCCAGAATCTTGGCCTAAAACCGAAAAGGCCTAAAACCGAAAAGGCCTAAAACCGAAATAATATTTCCAAAAATATTAGGAAAAAATACATTTTTTAAAGATTAACTATAGTTTTACATACAGAAAACAATGAGTACATTCATTACTTACCTTAAAATATTTGTAGTCTTAATGTAGGGCGAGAGGAGTACGTAGTATTTATTTGTAGGAAGTCATTGTAGGCAGCGGTAGATGTAGGTACAGTACATATATGTAGCACCTTCCCCTGGGCTACACTACAGTTATATTGCCATGTTTACTGAGTTTAATAGTTTCTAACAACTACCTTTAGATGCCATCATAAACAAAGGGAGAAGTAATGAATAATTCATGCCGAGAATTGTAAACAAACGCATATGAAGGGCGGTTACTGGGCGAGACACCAGATTGTTTTCTCTAACGCTGAATGAGAGAAAACATAATGTTTACTCTCCACCGACTCTCCACTTGATAGCATATAAACACAGCATGTTTATATGCTATATGCTATGTAACGTGTTTCAAATATAATTTTGAAAAAAATATTAGATGAATTAATGAAAATGTCTATATTAACCTAAAATAAGACATTTAATGTGCCCAAGAGTGATTATTATTAAACTTACTGAATCACGAACGCAGCATGCCTGCTACACTCCTTGCCTCTATGCCTGCCTGCCTGCCTTGAATTCTATAGTGTTTCTCACTTTCTTTACCAAAGGAACTTTCTTTGAAGCCATGGTTACTCATTTTGCAGTTGCACTTAATAACCACCAAAAAAATGAATTATAGCGAAATGTTTGGATGAATGAGCAGAAACTTCCTCACTCGCCCAGAGACACAGCCAGACTGATGCGAGTGGTTGCCGGCGGGCGGGTGGACGCATCCCATTTGGGTCATGAGCGAAATAACACCAGATAACCGGCAGCCGAAAAACCGGCCTATAAGCAAGTTGGCCGATAAGAGGAACTGCTGATAACTGGGGGTCCACTGTAAAGCCAAAATCCTCGGAAAAAATTCTAGACTTAAACATGGCTCCTATTTAATGAAAGTACTGTATGGTCAACAATACCTGCAGTCGGAATTCTTCGTCTAAATCACTTGGAGAAACATCCAATAAATTAATGAACTTGCAGATGACAGACAAGGGTGGATTGTCTTGGTGTGTAAGTGAATGTAGATCTAGGCGAGCCTTATAAGCACGCCATGCCCTCTGAATCTTAATTACTTGATTCTCCTGTTGAAGAACAATTAAAAGTCACTAGCTACAAGTCAACCCTATTTAACTGCTTTCTTCAACCTCCCAAATACACCCATTTTACAAATGAACTTTTTTCAAAATGTAGCTAATATTTAAATGCACGTTCACGGAACAAATATTTTAGCATTTACTGCTTACAAAATTAACTTATTTACTTTGGTTTATCTATACTAACCATCAATTGGCTCTGACGTGCCACTCGTGCCAAATATTTAATTTTTTCTATTATCTCCCAAAAGAAAAATTTGTAAAGGAAATAAGTGTTGCCAGGGTATGCATAACATGTTTTTTTTTTTTTTACATAAAATGTGAGTTCTGACCAGGACCTAAACTCCATAATGATCAATAAAATATACCACCACTGCAAGTAGAGCAGAAGAGCCAATTAATAGAAAAAATGCATGCATACATTTTTAGTGAAATGCAAGGACAATTTCATTAGCCTTCTACGGAGTAGCCATGCTCTCACTGCTCTCTGAAGTATAATAATGTATGGTTCCCACATCTTCAGTGCACGGCAATACATGTCATACGTGCGACGAGCTCGTACCATACGCCACCAGGCCTAGAAATGGAGACATTTTTATATAACCACTTCATTATTCCTACATGAGCATACAGCAAAATTAACAAATTATTGTACTCATTTCTAATTCCCTATTTGTAATTAGAGTTTGGTTATGTATGTGGTGTTTTGTAACATTTACAGTTCCATACCTGTTAAATATTTCAGGGATTATCTCAACTGCAGCCCAGTCTCAAACCAGTTCTTATAAATTGCAAAGATAATATTAATATAGAACTAATAACTATTAAAAACACACATGTAAATAAAACTAAGTATTTACTGTAGGCAAGCAAAAGATTTAAAGACTAACCTGTCCTTGTATATGTTCAATGTTCATCAGACAAAGATGATGACCAGCAATCCTGTCAGAGCAAATACTTAACAGGCTTCCATTTCACACTCCTACAACAGGATAACAGTACCTTCCTAGACAGATGTTGTCCAACCAATTACAATAATGTATCTTTAATAAACCATACCACGGGCAGGGTTAGAACCTGTGATCAGTCATAAAACTCCAGACCGACACGCTAGCCACTGGGCCAGCTGGCTACAAGATTCATCCAACTAGGTATATTTATACACCATAGGAAGGTTAGCATAGGCACCACTGTGACCACAAATGCAAGTTTTTACAGATGAATCTCCCACCAGCATAGCCATGACTAGCTCTAGCTCAAGTCCCCTCAAAGCTGTCAACACAATTCACAAAATTGTAATGACAATTTTGCGAGTCATGATGAATATACAAGAGTTGAATTTGTCCATTTGACAACAGTTGTAGAGGCTGAATTTAAGGATGTAGACTTTAGTACAAATGTTATAAGAATATTAGCATGGATAAGGAAATACGTACATTAAACATGTGAAACTAAGTTTTCCAAGTTCAAATGTGAACAAAGTGTCTCGTGCCAGGCAACTGAAAGTTAAGAGGCAAACCAGAGAACTGGAGTCCCTATCCAAAAACGCCAATACCAAATGTATAAAAAATTACGGTATTTTTTAGTAAGTAATGAATCTCACTTAACTAAATAAAATTACAGTACAAGGTCCAACCTGTATAATAACTGCAGCACATTTCTGCTTCTGTATGCGCTGCCTTATCAGCCAACCTCGAGCCCTGGCCTGGAATTTTATCATCATGCTATCCACCTGAATAAAAGATGAACTAAATTATTAAAAACAACTGTTTAAGGAAAGACAGTTTTTTATTTTTTTTTAAACACATCAGCCATTTCCCCACCAAGGCAGGGTGACCCAAAAAGAAAAAAAAAAAAAAAAAAAATACTTTCATCATTCAACACTTTCACCATCACTCATACATAATTAATGTCTTTTGCAGAGGAGCTCAGATACGACAGTTTAGAAGTCCCTCTAAACTGCCAATATCCCAAACCAATCCTTTAAAGTGCAGGGATTGTACTTCCCATTTCCAGGACTCAAGTCCGGCTAACTGGTTTCCCCGAATCCCTTTACAAAATATTACCCTGCTCACACTCCAACAGTTCGTCAGGTCCCCAAAACCATTCGTCTCCATTCACTCCTATCTAACACGCTCAAGCATGCTTGCTAGAAGTCCAAGACCCTCGCCCACAAAACCTCCTTTACCTCCTCCCTCCAACCTTTACAAGGACGACCCCTACCCAGTCTTCCTTCCCCTAAAGATTTAAGACCAATATACCGAGCAAATCCCAAATATTGACAATCCATCATTGATTTTTTTTTTTCAACAAGTCGGCCACCTCCCACCGAGGCAGGGTGACCCAAAAAGAAAGAAAATCCCCAAAAAGAAAATACTTTCACCATTCAACACTTTCACCTCACTCATACATAATCACTGTATTTGCAGAGGCACTCAGATACGACAGTTTATAATAATCCCTCCAAACTGTCACTATCCCAGACCCCTCCTTTAAAGTGCAGGCATTGTACTTCCCATTTCCAGGACAAGTCCAGCTAAATCTGAAATTTAATATTAAGTGCATATAAAACAATACATTTAACCCTTTGAGGGTCCAAGAATTTAAAAAAAAAAAAAATTATTTTTTTCTTATGAAATGGTAGAGAATCTTTTTCTGAAGGTAAAAGAAAAAGCACGAAATTCAATGGAAAATTGACAAAATTACAATATCGCAAATTTTGCTGCGTCGGCGATATTTACGCATTGGCAATTTTGCCCACTGACTTCTATTTTAGGCCAATTACATTACTTCAGTCAACCAAATTCTTAGCTATTTCGCTAGCATTACTTCTGTTTTATTGATTGAGCACAAGAAACTATCCAATCAATTAGAGTGGAACCTCGACTTACGAGTGTCCCAACATACGAGTTTTTCGAGATACGAGCAGTCGCTCGGTCATTTTTTTGCTCTGAGTTACGAGCCAACATCCAAGTTACGAGCCAGCTTTCCCCACACACCTCACTTGTTTATTATCTATGATTTCATACTTTAATTCCAAGGACACCATCCTCTTTGTTCTCAGCACTGTCCTTTGCACTTACTTTCTTAGGACCCATGGTTAGAAAAAATAAATTTGACAAAATAACTACACAAAACGCAAGCAAACATGAGAGAAATGCTCCCACAGCGAGGTAAACAGTGAACTGAGTTGGCGGCATTCTGAATCTCATTATTATTATAATAATTATTATTACAGTGGAACCCCGGTTTTTGTCCGGTCCTGATATCGTACAATTCAGTTTTCGACCACTTTTTTTTTAAATTTCCCCGTTTTCGTACATCCACTCGGAAATCATCTGCCTGCCCGCGGGACATGGCCGCTCATACGTTTGTGACTCAGTCTGCCTTTGTTACTCGTTCAGTGAGCATTCCTCAGCATGTTCATCTGAAACATTTCGTAATAATCCATTGTTTATTGTGCTAGCGACTGCTAAATAAGCCACCATGGGAAATGTTGTGGAATCTCTTGTGTCTTTGGGAAAGTCCATGGGGTTGGAGGCGAGTGGCCAGGATGTGGAAGAGTTGGTGGACGACCACAAGGAAGAGCTAACCACTGAAGAGCTGCAAGACCTTCATCTGGAACAGCAACAAACCTTAGCTGAGGAAATTGCTTCAGAGGAAAAGCGAGGAGAGAATATGCCTTCTTCAGCGATTAAGGACATTTGTGCAAAGTGGAGAGGTGTAAAGTTTTTTTTGAGAAATATCACCCTAACTAAGCTGTTGCAAGTCGTGTCAGCAACATGTTCAATGACAATGCCGTGTCCCATTTTAGGCAAATCTTAAAGAGATGCCAGAAACAGGCCTCTCTGGACAGATATTTTGTGCAACAGGGTCCAGTGACTCTCAAGCTGGTCCTACTGCCAGTAAAAGACAAAGAAGGGAAGTAACCCCAGATATGGCTTTGATACCTGAAGTCCTTATGGAGGGGGATTCCCTTTCCAAACAACCTCTCCTCCCTCTCCCCTCCTTACCACCTTCCATATGCCAACAAGAGCCTTCAATAAAGGTAAAAGTGATGTTAAATTATTCATTTCATTAGTGCTTTATATTTTTCATTGTTTTCTGTTTGTAAAAGTATAGTTATTCTCTATAAAAAAAATTTTTTTTTAATACTTTTGGGAGTCTGGAACGGATTAATTGGATTTGCATTATTTCTTATGGGAAATATTAATTCAGTTTTCGTACAAATTGATTTTCGGCCGACCTTCTGGAATGGATTAAAGACAAAAACCAGGGTTCCATTGTATTATTAATTTGGGGAACTGAAGCTCGCTCGCTATTATTATTATTATTAATTTAGGGAACTGGAGCACAGATCCAATTCCCTAGATCAAGAGCCCTTCATCAGCGTCAAGGTTCCTTGACGCTGATGCAAATGTTGCAAGTAGTAAGTTACTGAAGGCTGTAAAGAGTTTTTATGAGGATAGTGAGGTTCAGGTTAGGGTGTGCAGGAGAGAGGGAGATTACTTCCCAGTAAAAGTAGGTCTTAGACAGGGATGTGTAATGTCACCATGGTTGTTTAATATATTTATAGATGGGGTTGTAAAAGAAGTAAATGCTAGGGTGTTGGGGAGAGGGGTGGGATTAAATTATGGGGAATTAAATGCAAAATGGGAGTTGACACAATTACTTTTTGCTGATGATACTGTGCTTATAGGAGATTCTAAAGAAAAGTTGCAAAGGTTAGTGGACGAGTTTGGGAGGGTGTGTAAAGGTAGAAAGTTGAAAGTGAACATAGATAAGAGTAAGGTGATGAGGGTACCAAATGATTTAAATAAAGAAAAAATGGATATCACATTGGAGAGAGGGATTATGGAGTTGACTTGTCAGCGGATGGGTTTATGAGGTTAACCATAGAATTGATGAAGGAAAAAAGGCAAGTGGTGCGTTGAGGTATCTGTGGAGACAAAAAACGTTATCCATGGAGGCAAAGAGGAGAATGTACGAAAGTATAGTGGTACCAACACTCTTATATGGGTGTGAAGCATGGGTTGCAAATGCTGCAGCGAGGAGGCAGCTGGAGGCAGTGGAGATGTCCTGTCTAAGGGCAATGTGTGGTGTAAATATTATGCAGAAAATTCGGAGTGTAGAAATTAGGAGGTGTGGAGTTACTAAAAGTATTTGTCAGAGGGCTGAAGAGGGGTTGTTGAGGTGGTTTGGTCATTTAGAGAGAATGGATCAAAGTAGAATGACTTGGAGAGCGTATAAATCTGTAGGGGAAGGAAGGCGGGGTAGGGGTCGTCCTCGAAAAGGTTGGAGGGAAGGGGTAAAGGAGGTTTTGTGGGCGAGTGGCTTAGACTTCCAGTAAGCATGTGTGAGCATGTTAGATAGGAGTGAATGGAGACAAATGGTTTTTGGGACCTGACGATCTGTTGGAGTGTGAGCAGGGTAATATTTTGTGAAGGGATTCAGGGAAACCAGTTAATTGATTTAGTTGGACTTGAGTCCTGGAAATGGGAAGTACAATGCCTGCACTTTAAAGGAGGGGTCTGGGATAGTGACAGTTGGGAGGGACTTATTCTCAGCTGTCGTATATGAGCGCCTCTACAAAGACAGTGATTATGTATGAGTGTGGTGTAAGTGTTGAATGATGATGAAAGTATTTTCTTTTTTTGGGGATTTTCTTTCTTTTTGGGTCACCCTGCCTCGGTGGGAGACGGCAGACTTATTAAAAAAAAAAAAAAAAAAATAATAATAATAATAATGAGCGAATTTCAGAACATCGCCACTAGGTGGCACAGCGAACGCCACATCAGCTGAGCTGTGCATGTGTGTCACCGTGGAAGCATTTCTCGTGTTATTATTGTCAAATTTCTTTTTTTCTAACAATGGGTCCTAAGAAAGTAAGTGCAAAGGACAGTGCTGAGAAGAAAAAGAGGATGATGTCCATGGAATTACAGCAAGAAATCAAAGATAAACAAGAGAGAGGTGTGGGTGGCAGTACAGCTAGTAGCAAGTAGCCTATCTTCCACTTTCCACCCTCCACCTCCGCCAGTGTACGTACACTTTATAAAACCACTATTTCTTTACATTCTCTATTATGTTTCTATACAATATTTCTTATTTACGAAACTAGTGCAGTTAGCCTCACAAACACTCCATTTTCTCTTATAATAAGAGCATGGGAAGATATAGTCAGAGCTAGAGAGGGAATGGCCGCCGCCACCACTCGCCATGTTATGGCCTATTTTATTCATTCTAAAGTATATCATGTTTATGTTATTTATATTGCTTATTATGTCATATTAGATCAATTGTGATAGATAAATAAGCCGTAGAGTTGATATCAGCGTCATATTGAAGTATTTTTGTCCTGCCTCCCGAGAGCAGGAATTCCGCTGGAACGGATTAATGGCATTTCAATTAATTTAAATGAGGAAAATTGATTTGATATACGAGAAAATTGAGTTACGAGCTGGGTCACTGAACGGATTAAACTCGTAAATCGAGGTTCCACTGTATTTCAACTACCCAATAAAGTGATCAGAAATTGGTAATTTGGCCAATTTCACACAGTTCAAAATATTTCAATTTCAAAATAGGGTCCAGAATAAACAATGCAGGCATTCCTGGCATTAAAATAACATTTCCTCTGTTTAATAGTTACGTTTCCAGGCTTTACAGATGCATTCCATTTTTATTTTTTATTTGCAATAAGAATTTTTATTCATACCAAAAAATAGATTTAATGTTATGCAATATTGTGATAATTGTATAAATAATATCAGAGCATTTGTGAATGTATATTAGACCCACCAGTTGACGTGTATTGGACACGTGATGTCATTTGTTTACTCTTGAGCATCGGCAAAATTCAAACATTTCCGCTAATTTGAGCTCAATTTCAAGCTATTTTCAGTACTAAAACCAATCAAAATCATCTCTATTTCTGTAATATATCTAACACACACTCACGTGCTTGCTGGAAGTCCAAGCCCTTCGCCCACAAACCACTTTTACCCCCTCCCTCCAACCTTTCCTAGGACAACCCCTCCCCCACCTTCCTCCCCCTACAGATTTATATGCTCTCCAAGTCATTCTACTTTGTTCCAGCCTCTCTAAATGACCAAATGGCAGAAGTGTTAAAAAACAAAAAATAATTAAAGACATTATATAATGTACATCAAAGAAAAACTAACCTCCCTATTGTGAGCCTCTTGTTGGATGACACATGATACAGCTTCCTCAAGGTCCACATGTGTAATGTATTGGCTCTTGTGGCTCCTGATCATCATCTCTGGTTTCTCCCACTGATATTCACTAGATTCTAAGTTTAAGAATACCTGTAACAAGATTTTGCATTATATAACACCAATACATTCAAATTTAAATAATCTCCAATGAATACAGTGAAAATAGGTTCATCCTACTCACAACACTATAGTTCACCAGTATGTTACAGTATTAATAAACTCTTTAATCCACAAAGAGTATCATAAGCAGTATTAAGCACAGTACAATTGCCCATACTTTCCCCTCACTTTCTCCCTACATATCAATGGACAGAAAAATGAGAATGCATCAGAGTAAGGTACTATATTGTGGAATAATCTCTCATTGCATAGTGCTATAGAATTATTTTGGAATGCTACAGCAAAGACGTTGGAGGTAATGGAAATGCCAATTTGAACACCTTGTGTGATATGAAAGCCAGAGAACGAGCAATGAAGAAAGTAGAGGGTATTGTGGTATAAAAAGCTGAATTTTAAACAAAGAGTTGGAGAGATCATTTGGGCATACAGAAAGAATGAAATAGGGCATAGAGAATGTCCAAACATAGAGGGAAGGTAAAAAGAGGTTTCAGAGATAGGGTCTTGGACATTCAGCAGGCATATGCAAGTTTAAACTTTAGTGTAGACAAGTGACCTATTCGATTTGACATGCTGACAAGTTTGAGTAAGGTAATATCTATAATGAAATTTTGAAAGATGAGTGGGGTACAGTGGCTGAACTCTGAGAAAGTTGCAGTTCAGTGGGTCAATAATGAACAAGAGAAAAACAACAAAGACTAACCTCAGAGCCATCACTCAAGGTGTACGGAATCCATGGACATTTGGGAGAGATGACATCCTTTTCTCTATATGCTTTCCTCAAAAGTGTAAGAACACCCAACATATAATTCTTTTTAATATGTAGATTTGATAAAATGGGAGACCTGTAAGAATACCATTTTAACAGTTATACATATGCACTTTAAGCTAGAAATAAAACTCTTATACAGTGTTTTTAGGTTTTTAGGGTATTTCTAAGACATGTTTTATAAAATGAAACCACATTTTAGACTTTTTTCTTGACAGGATGCCATGAAGCCTGTGTGAAAAATAAGGATTTTAAATTACATGTGCCTCACTGCCTTGCTAGGGCAGTTTACATGCCATGTCACCTTGGAAAGCTTACCTCCAATACTTTTTTATCCCCACAAACTCTGCCACCTCTACTGTTATCATTTACTTCATGTTTACCAAACCTTTTCCTACCTTACATGAGAATCTACAACATTGCACAAGAAATTACAGATCTCAGATAAGATACAAACAGCATCAAAATTGACTGACATGCCATGTGAATGTGGACAGAATAAATTAATGATTCATACAATTCAGAAAAATTAAGCTATACTGTACGAGTCTATGGGTATAGTGCTGGTGACAATGAATCAAAGCAAGAGGGCACAAGATCTGTGCAATTTGTTACTAAGCAGAAAGAGTGTCTTCAAAGTACCAAACTTTCCTAGGTGTTCTGTCAAATAAAAAGTGCAACAAACTTCAACATTAAATTTTAGAGATTGTACTGTGCATCTGTTGACCATACAACAGAAGAACAGTATCTTGACCAACAGTGTTCATTATCAAGAATGGCCTTCACTGGAAGTGTATGGCACAAACTTACTTTAGCAAGTAGAAGTAGGTTACACTTTGGTTCAAAGTTGCCAAGACCAGCCCACATTGCTTTTTGGGATATCACACTGAGATTTTGTGAAACTAGTACTGGTGTACCAGCTCATATAACCACCATGCATTAAATGGTTGGGATTTTTTTTTTTTTATCCATGTCCAGTTATTGGTAACAGGTCCCTTTTTGAAGCTTAGTTCCAAAAGCCCCTTTACACCCAAGATAAGGATGCATCTGGCAAGAAAAAACATGGCATTCAAGGGGTATCCTTGCTCCTGACTGCCTCCAGTCATCCTGTTAAAACAGAATCACCCCAGATGTGAGGTAAAATGATGTTTACTATTTAAGACAGCCTCTTCAATCTTATCACTATGTGTGGGGAAATAATGAAAGGGGGAAAGGAAAGGAGGGGCTGTCAGAGTTAAGTAAATTGTACATTCCTGTACTTAAACTATGAAAGTTGGAGTTACTTTACAGATTTATGGAATACAACCCTATTATTACAAGTCTTACATTGTTTTACTTTTTACACCACATATTAATAAAGAGTGCTTGTCAGGAATAGTGTTGGACTGTACAAGAGTTTTCAAAAGTAAATTAACAAAAAATTCCAAAATAGATTTGAAAAATTTTGAGTTTTATTAAATTACTACATGGTTTCATGCCCTTACAAAACTAAATATTGGTAAGAGATACTAAAGGTAAGAAAACAGTTGAATAATGAACCACATTCACTCAACTTATCACATATTAATTAAGGCAATTAATTTACAGCAAAATAATGCAATACTTAATTACCCAAGGACATCAGCAAGAGCAGAATTATCTCCACTTTCCAGAGCTTTGTTAACCTTCGTCAGTGTAGCTGCAATTTTGGCCGATTCTTTTGCATGTCTTCTTACTGCATCAACAACTTCCTCAATGTCCTCGAGCCACAGTTCTGCTGCACTATCTCCCAGCATTTCACATTTAGCATTTCTAAGCAACTTTAAAGAGACGAGTAAAAAAATTATTATCTTAATTTGTATAGAATTAAGTTTAAAAAAAAATTCCTACAAATAATCTCTTCTTAAAATGTTAGTGTGAGTGCAGAACATTGCTCCATAAATATCCACACAGTGATCAAGATTTTTTTTTTTTTTTAAACAAGCTGGCCATCTCCCACCAAGGCATGGTACCCAATCCCCCTCCCCTACAAAAAAAATCATCATTCACACTATTTGCATGTAATTCTCTCATTCACTGCATTCAAATGCATTTTGCTTTTTTTTAAGTCCTCACTGTATTGTTCATGAGAATGATGATTAAGACATTACAATATTTCAATATTTCTTCTAAGTCAGTGGCTGAATGAAATAAGAGCGAGCAAGCATATTCCAATCGTATAACCATATTTTACCAATCTTCTTTAAAAAACAAACTGGTTAACAAATATGGGTAATCACTACTTTGGGTAGTCCATTCATATCATTGAATGGGTGGATGCCTTAAAGAACCCCATGCAATGGAGAGAACCACTAGTCAACTTTTGTATGATAAATCTGTTCAAAAAATCCAACTCCATTTGCAATCTTAAAAAAAATTACTCTAAGAAGGACCTGGCATTATGTAATTCAACTTTGAAATTTGGGAGATTCCTCCTGGGCATCATTATACCTTTAGAAGTTGGTAGTAATGTAGAGAATCCTTAGCATGAAGAGAAGATAACCGAAGAGCTGCGTGTCCAAGTGCTGCCATTGTTTCATCTACATTACCCTTGATGACAGAAGCATTTACTGCAGTTAATGCTCCTATTTCTGTGGCAAAGAATAAATTTCCAAATACCGTATACAGCAAAGAATCCTTGTTTTCAAGACAGGAACAGGAAAAAATATATATTTCATGTACAAATTACAACACAATAATGTGAATACAGTAATAATATTTAATGAAAACATTTGTACCAATGAGCTTTTCACCCAAAACAAATTACAGTACCTAACAAATTAGGAGTGCAGAAAAATAATAAAATTCTGCAATTATGCTACCATATTAACGTAACTAATAACTTAACATTTTACTGGAATTAATCGTGTTCTCAACAATATATTGTATATGTATTGTAATCAAAGTCACTTATATGATTGAGAAAGTCATAACTAAGAATTAGTGAGGTAAATTACCAGGGTACAGGAGGGCCCCCACTTTACAGCACTTCTTTATGACATTTCGCTAATGCAGCTGTTTTCAATTATAGCCATTCTTCATTTATTCAGACTTCCTACAATAAATATATTCACCACTCACTATAAGCTAAGGATGAAAAATATTTTAAGGCAAGTGCTGTATATGCATTTTTTAGGTCTAGCTCTATTGCTCATTTAATATATGATAGTGTAAACATGATATCAGGCTTTTATATGCATTTGAATGTGAAAAAAAATGGTTTTACTTGACAGCAGTAGCCCAAAACCAAATCTACTGTATAAGCGGGGCCATATGTATAAGATTATTGAAGAATTGTTTATAAGAGATGCTTCAGAGAAGAACTGAACAGATGCATCAACCTAAATGTTAATTCTTGATAATTGAGATGAAACTATGTAGGAATGAATCCAAAAGACAAAAGCTGTAATATAGCACCTTTTGTTCTCTGAATATTAAAAATACATTAATAAAACAGGCAACTCCTTCTCTGATAGACAAAGCAAAAGTATTCACCTTCCGACACCAATAAAACTTGTCTATCCCCAATTTGCGGATTAGTTGCAAATCACAACTGACATTATCATCAATATAGTGTAACAATTTTTTTTTTAATTCATTGACCATTTCCCACCAACACAGGGTGATCCAAATTTTTTTTTTAACACGTCGGCCATTTCCCTCCGAGGCAGGGTGACCCAAAAAGAAAAACCCAAAAAGGAGAAAAAACTTTCATCATTCAACACTTTCAACATCACTCATACATAATCACTGTTTTTGCAGAGGCACTCAGACAACAGTTCAGATGTCACTCCAAACAGCAAATATACTAAACCTCTCCTTTAAAGTGCAGGCATTGTACTTCCCACCTCCAAGACAAGTCCAGCTAACCGGTTTCCCTGAATCCCTTCACAAAATATTACCCTGCTCACACTCCAACAGCTCGTCAAGTTCCAAAAACCATTTGTCTCCAATTCACTCCTACATAACATGCTCACACATGCCTACATAATTTTTAGTTATTTAATTATTTAATGTTAAATGAAATAAGAAAGCACCATCACCTCTTCCCTAACTTTCCCAACCTAACTCCAGTTTTTCTTTTTTCCCACAACTTACAATATACTCAAGATGAGCTTAATCCAAATAAATTCATTCATAATATATAATACAGATTTAATTTGCATACTAAGCAATTTTTTTTATACTCAAGATATCTGATAATTCTCACCAAGGTAGCAGACCTAAAGAAAACACATCACTGAAAATCTACTTAGTTTATGCAAATTTGTAGTGCTTGTGGCATCACATCAAACTGAAAAATGAGTACTGTATAGTCATAGATGTAAACCAAAAACTTCATTCAAACCTACTATTGTTATCTTCAGAATGCTTAAAGTTAACTTCATCTACAATTTGTTGGAGATCAATGTATGTAAGAAAAGGGTAATTATCCCCAGATGCTATCTTCAATAGCCGTGCGTTATCCATTGCAGAACAGTACTCCCGAAAATGGCCCTCTTCTAGACTCTGGAAAGATCATTGAACCAACTCAGGTAAATTCAATATTTAGAGAAATTTAAAGGCTAAGAAATAAAATTTATAAAGTAGATAGATGACCAATATATTTATGTAACAAAAATCTATGAATAGCTCTGAAAAACAAACTGGTTCTTAAACTGTTTTTTCATACAAAGGCAAGCCTAAACAATAAAATTAAAGAGAAATATAAAGAAGTAAAATTAAGTTTACACTACCTAAATGTTAATATACAATGAAGTGCAAATGACATAGTATAGTACATCAAAAATTCTCAGCAATGTTTTAATTGTGCCTTAATTTTGCAATGATGGTCGAGCTCATATGCTAGTAAATCTTATCGGCAAACTTAAGTGTTATTTTCTCAAAAAGAGAATTACAGTCTAATGTAGTTACACATTTTTTTTTACAGCAAAGCCAGGCTCTGGGAGTAGAAAAACTCAGAACTCAAAGGTAGGTATATATCATTTCCCCAAAAAGAAACAAAATTATCACTAGTTCAACAGCAGTCTCGGCAGAAGTGCACAAACATCCCAATTCAAATGACCCTCTGAACCACAAAATCTCTATCCATCCTTCAAAGTAAAGGAACTATTTTCTTAACTCAACCTTGGTTAAGAGGTTTCTGGAATCTCTCCTTAAATTTTTCCTTGCTCACACTCAACAGCATGACAAATTACCAAGAGCACCTTTTAGTCATCTTACCCAATCAAGCTTGATTTGTTGTTCAATACCCTACAAAATCTAAGGCTAATTTGTTATGAAAGTATTTCTGATCAAGTGTAGATGTAAGAAGATAAATTAGATGAAAAAACTGTCAAGTAGTGCACACAATAACTATATTGGGATCTACCTACCTACCTACAACTCCACCCATTTCTCTGATCATATTCAAAATAGGCAAGTCAATCATCAAACAAAATTATTCCCAGGTAGCAAAAAATGTGAACTGAAAATAACGAATGGATTAGCAACTTTACTGACAAAAAGTGTCCAAAATCTTTACATGTTAAGCAATGAACACTTTAATCTTACCTGGAAATGTGCTTGAGAATCCGATAGATAATGCCACACTTCCACAGGATTATTTGTATCAAGGGCAGCATTAACTCGAGCTACAGCCGACAGCAACCTAACACCACCTTGTATTTCCTCCAGGCTTAAGTCAGTCTGAAATTACCTACTCTTGA
Source organism: Cherax destructor (assembly GCA_009830355.1). Classification (NCBI taxonomy): domain Eukaryota; kingdom Metazoa; phylum Arthropoda; class Malacostraca; order Decapoda; family Parastacidae; genus Cherax; species Cherax destructor. Next base: position 206,318 of record WNWK01001597.1, on the reverse strand, counting down.
AATGTGGGTCAAAGAAATTATACATGATGTGATGCCTCCTCCCTCACATCACATGGGTTACTCCTAGAGCTCGTTTCAATTCAGAATCCCCAAATACCACTAAATTCTAACCATATAAAATTTGTTTCAGGTTTCTCATTTTGTGTTTTAGAGGCATCTCTAAATATTGCTTTAATCTCACTAAAATTGATACTCATTAGAAAGAATATTCAGAGAAGATATTTAGGTATGGGAAATGCAATGAGAACATTTTAAACAAAATCTTACGATTGATTTTCAGTTTAGGGGTCATGGATAATTGGAGCATGTAGGTGCAGGAGCAGGGGTTAGAGTTCATCACACACACACCTTCTGACCAGGTGGGTACAGGAGAGTCCCTTAAATCCACCTCCTGAAAAGGCAGGTGCAGGGGGTAAGAGTCCCTTCCCTACACCTGCCCTCTGATGTGGGTGCAGGAGAGAAGACTCAAACCCCTGGGAAAAACCTACCAAACTAAAAATTTTCACTAACCTTGAGTGAAAGTACTGTGCATCCCATATCCAGGACTCAGTCCAGGTAACCTGTTTCCTTGAATCCCTTAAGACCTTGGTCACACTACAATAGCATGTCAAACCCTAAAAACAATTTTTCTCCCATTCACTGTAATCTAACATTATACTATATAGAAGGCACAAAAGTGAAATGAAGTGAAAAATGACAGTGGAAGGGATATCCATTTATAGGAGTTTAAAGTAAATACAGCAAGGCTATCTCCCATCAATCAGTTGAAAGTTTCGTAATTGTCTATTTAGTACCAAGCAGGGCAACTCCGTACACCCTCTTTCCCTAAAAATTACACATTTTAAGAATACATCCTCACCTGGGCATCCAAACGAATTGCAGCCATCTCTTCATGGTAGAGTGGTGCAGCAAAGTCTAGTAATGGAGGAAGATCTGAACCTAGTGATCGCAATGCCCTAAGTGTGTCTCCTGGGGATCTACGAGCCAAGCCTTGATTTACAGCTGCTACTCCATTTGTCACTGTAAACAGAAGATTAGTTAACCAAGAGAGCCACTGCAGAAAAGAGTTTTTTGGGTTTCTATACTGTATCTATATGAACAATACAGATATGTTTAGTTGAAAGTATTGCATTTGCACTATCAAATTTTTTTTCAGACTGCATTATGATCTAGAAAAAACTTATTGAAAACTTTTCAATTAAATCTAAACCAAAGTTTGAAACTTTACTTAACTAAAACTAGTTTAATACAATTCGAGTTTTATGGACAGTCAATAAAATATCCAGATGAAATAAGGTAAAAGAAATGCGAAAGGTAAAAAGACGAAATCCTAAACTGCATAATAAACATTTTATTTGTATAAAGACAAATGCATCATATGGGAAACTTATTTAGGGGACTTTTAGTTCACTATTTGATTGAGGTGCAAGAGCAAAGTCTTCTAAATAAAAGTTGCTCACACAATGCATCTGGGTATTCTTTATACAAATAAATCATTTTATACAACTGCCATTCCTCTAATGGAAATTATTTTCAATTTAGAAGATTAATGAATAAGGTTCCAACACTTCTGGCCCATTTTGACCTGTGAAGTCTAGGATGTGAGTTAGCATATGGACATATACAGGAATGTGGTGAAACAATGTACCCAGTGGACAATGTTCTTGTGCCTTATGTAAACAAAATGGAATCAAGAGGTTTTAGACTATAGAGTGCTTCCAATACATGTAAAAACCCCAGAAAAATAAATGTCAAAAAGTGGATGAAATTTTTAGATGGCAAAAATTTGCTATAAAATATTTGTTTTGAGTCAACAAAATCTTGTAAATTTAAGTCATAAAACTTGAGATATTATTATCAGTATCGTGTGTAGAAGTACATACTAATCACATTTGAATATTTTACACTGAAAGCCTATAGTGACTTACATTTTTTTTCATCTTAAAATTAAACGTTTTTAACTTCTTTGCTTTACTTGGAGTATTGCCCTTACTGATGTACTTTCAAAGTCTTTCCACACTTTCTAGGAAGGTGCTCAAAGAAAATGGGAAATGAGGTGATAAAATTAGAAACAAAAATAATAAAAATATTTAAGAAGTTCACTTACATTTTTGTTGATATTCAGCATCTTTATTGACTGACAAGATGACTGACTGTATCACAGTTTTGCTTAGTGTGGTTGGCAGGAGAGATGTATCAAGGCTGTAGTTGAGGCTTAGATTATGGCCTTGGTCTTGTGAGTTAACTAGTTCACTAGCCAAGGCCTTGAGGTATTCTTCTCCAAGTTCATGCTTTATGCACTGAAAGAAATTAGACATTTCTAATGAAACTACCTAAGAAAATCTAAATACAAAATAAAAGTTAAATACAGCCTCTCCTCACTAAGCGACGTAGTACTTGTTTACCGACGACTCGGACTTACAACGGGCTCTCTGACCAGTATGCATACCTAAATAATGTATATTAGAGCCCATTTCCTCTATTCTGTTTATTACAATATACAGTACACTACTGTACAGTGGACCCTCGGTTTTCGCCAAAAATTCATTCCAGAATGCTGCTCAAGTGCCCTTACCGAACGAATTTACTTCCTTAAGAAATAATGTCACGTAGGTTAGTCTATTTCAGACCCCCAAAAATACACTTGCAAAAGCACTTACGAAAATACACTTACATAAATGTTCGAGTTTGGAGATGACCGAAAACCGAGGGACCACTGTATAAACATTTAAAAATGTACTAAAAATTTTATAATGGTGCAAAGGTGACATTAAAACAATATCAAAGATGGTTGACACAAACCTACTACCATTATACGTAGTATGCTCCTTGCTTAGCGACAAATTCGTTTACCAACATGGTCTCAGGAATGGAACTCAGTCGTTCAGTGAGGAGAGGCTGTATACAATTACATAAGGTAAAGCTTTTTCCTATTATCTTAATTTCATATAGGAAATGAAAGACATAAAACCATATACTGCCTCTCCAATGTATTTGAAAAGTTTGGTTCATATCCCTCTTATTCTTTGCTCCTGTGACAAGGCCTGAAAAAAATGATGTCACAGAGAAGTGAAGAAAAAGAGGGATAGGATCAACATACAGAGGACCATGTGGCATAAGCAGGGTAGACAAGATTAGCTCTTTACTAGGGATGCAAAAACAGTGCATGGTTGAAAATTGCACTCAAGTTTTCCAAAGGGTTATTAACCCTATCATTGTCCAGACCCCTGATCTGAGAATTTCTCAGTGCCCAAGAATTAAAAAAAAAAAAAAAAACTTATGAAATGATAAGAGAATATTTTTCCTAAGGCAGTGAAACGAAAAGAACAAAATTTGATGGAAAAGTGATGAAATTAGGCTTCATGCAAATTTTGCTGTGTCATCGATATTTATGCATCGCCGATTTGCCCACTCTGAGTCCTGTTTTAGGCCAATTACATTGTTCCAGTTGATCAAATTCTTAGCTATTTTGCTAGTATGTCTTCCATTTTATTGATTGAGCACAAGAAACTACCCAATCAACTATTTCAACTTCTCAATAATGATCAAAAATTGGTAGTTTGGCCAATTTCACACATTTCAAAATACTCCAATTTCAAAATAAGGTCCAAAATAAACAATGCAGGCATTCCTGGCACTAAAATAACATCTCTGTTCATCAGTTACATTCCCAGGCTTTACACATGTATTCCATTTTGAATTTTTATTCAGGCAAAAAATAGATTTACTGTTATGCAAGATTGTAATAATTGTATAAATGATATAAGCGCATTCATGAATACATATTAGACCCACTAGTTGGATGTGTATTGGACGAGTGATGTGATTTGTTTACTGTTGAATATTGGCAAAAATCAAACATTTCTGCTACTTTGAGCTAAATTTCAAGCTATTTTCAGTCCTGAAACCAATCACCTCTATTTCTGTAATATATCTTCATTTCTATCAAACGAGACCAATAAAATGAGAATACAACTATACAAAAATACTCCGCAAAGTCGCCATTTTAAACTGAAAACAGTTGCAATTTTTTTCTCATTATGTACCGAGTGCTGCCGGATTTTCTTTTAAATGGTGCACGCTTGCTGCATAGACCCATTCTCTCATATCTAGGCCCAAATTTACCACTCACAGCTTATCTGAGCAAGCTGAGCTCAAGGTGTAGTACTACGGCACGGACAGTGAAGTGGTTAAGAAGCATTTCAATGTATGTGATAAATACATAGAACTGGCAAATACACGAATGTCAAAATAAGGCTTAAAAATACACGTGCCTCAATCATGTTAGTCAGTCATTAGTTAAGAGGTGAGATGAAGAGTTGGAGCTCATCTCACATACAGAAATAGGTAATCAAAATTAACAGAATTACCAACAATATTAGGTAAAAGGACTTTTCACTGCCTTTTTCTAGCCAATGGCTTTGGCTTGACCAAGTCACAGTAAAATGTTTCGCCTCGTACCACTACCTTCCTGGAGCGAGGTTCTTAATACTGATGAGGGGCTCTTGATCCAAGAACTTTTTAAGTTTTCTTCCACTTTAACCTGATTGCCTCATTCTCCAGTGGGTTTAGCGCTTTTCCCTAAATATAGTCCCATAATATCCTGCTGAAAGGCCCTCTTTCTCCCCCCCCCTCGCCCGTTCAATATAGGTTCTTTTTATATCATTGAGAGGCTCTTGATCCAAGGCATTTAGTTTTCCTCCGTTTGAATTAAACCAGATTGATTACCCATTTCTAGGCACGACCCCCTCTTGGTTTAGCTCTTTCCCCTAAATATAGGCACGTGTTGCCTTGATGCTGGGAGAGGACTCTTGATCTAAGAAATCTTATCTCCCACGTTCCCCAGGATCTGTTACCCTGCGAATTTAGCGCTATCCCAAAGTTCTCAACTCGATGATGAGGCGCTTATCTAAATGAAAAAAAAATCCACCTTGAACCCATTGCCGAGTGATCTAACCAAGAAGACTCGGCAATGGAAACTGAAAATTTTTATATAGGAAAGCACTGGTTTGGTAAGAGATGTGGATGAGTGAAACTCGCAAATGTTATGGAAGTGCGAACATTGGGTAGCTTTAATATTAAATAGATAAGTACAAAAGTAGGGTGTGGGTGTGTAAAAGTTAGACCTGCCTAGCATAGGCCAGTAGGCTCCCTGCAGTTCTTTTCTTAAATGTTTTGAAATTCAGGCAGGTTAGGTTTGTTTTATTTTAGGGTAGGGTTAGGCAAGTTTCCTCTTCCCCCCTCAAACTTAACAAAATCTTTCACTCGAGAAATGTCTTGCATGAAACTTTACACATTGGACTATATAATGTAATAATTATACCATTTAAACTAGTATCCTCATTGCATCTTCATATTAGGTGGTACTCTGCATTTAACTTTTAGCATTTCTATATTTAATGCTTTATAACTATTATGCATGTATTCATTACTATTATACTGCAGTTTTATAAATGTGTAGCAAAGTATTCTACAAGCTGCTCAATGTGCATATTCCTAATAGATTTGATCAAACATAAGTAGACTTAAATGGATGAATTATAGACCTCAAATCAAATTTTTATTTCTTTGCAATTTTACACTGTGGTTGACATTGTAAGAAGTATATTTACATTGGTAGTTTAAGTGAGGGTTTACAATGATTTGTAGTGCAAAGAGCCACTTTCATGCCTTGGCATTATGGGCAGTCTAAACTTAATACATTACTTATTACTTAACACTAGATGTACAAAACAGTTTGATTAGGTTGCATTAATTATGCAATAGGTTATATGTACATCCATTAAATATATGCTATTCAACATTTGCATAGGTTAAAATGAGAATTTATTGTACTTTGAGCATTTACTTTTGGGGTTAAGAATGGATTTAAATGCTCTGTAAAACGTACAAAGGAGGATGACTAAGTTGATCCCATGTATCAGAAATCTTGCCTACGAGGATAGACTGAGGGCCCTGAATCTGCACTCTCTAGAAAGGCGTAGAATTAGGGGGGATATGATTGAGGTGTATAAATGGAAAACAGGAATAAATAATGGGGACGTAAATAGCGTGCTAAAAATATTTTTCCTGGATAGAGGCATGGTTGACAAATAGGCAGCAGAGAGTTTGCATAAATGGGGAGAAATCAGAGTGGGGAAGAGTCACAAGTGGTGTTCGACAGGGGTCAGTATTGGGCCCCTTGTTCACAATCTACATGAACGAAAGATGAGGGAATAAATAGCGACATAAGCAAGTTTGCCGATGATGCCAAAATAGGCTGTCCAATTCATTCAAATAAGGACATTAGAGCACTCCAGGAAGATTTGAATAGACTGATACAAACTCCCAATTAGTTATAGAGGCTAAAACGTTGTGTAGTTTTAAAAATAGGCTAGATAAATATGAGTGGGTGCAGGTGGGTGAGAGTTGGTCCTGACTAGCTTGTGTTACTAGGTCAGATGCCGTGCTCCTTAAGTGAATGTAACCCGACCTGGCTGGGTCGGGGCATTGGCTTAAGCCGGTGGGAGACTTGGACCTGCCTCGCATGGGCCAGTAGGCCTGCTGCAGTGTTCCTTCTTTCTTATGTTCTTCTTATTAGTTGCACATGCCCTTTTAGCTAACAGAAATAGGTAATTAATAGAACAATTCACTTTTGATAGTGAATGTGGAAAATATTGGTATTTTCCGAAAGTTGTAATTGATAAACTTTCCAATATGAACAGATATCCTTAATGTACCGCTGGTAGTTAACGTTCATGGGGGTAGGAATAGGGAACCATCGTACCAGCGGGAGGAAGCGGGGGAAGCTGGGCAGAGGGGAGTAGTGAGTGAACACCCAGCCTACCCACCAGATTCCAGGTGGTGATGGCGAGCGGAATTTGTCGAAGACGACCGCCAAATCGGACATAATTACTTCCTTTTCGTGATGTAGAGGAGTATCAACGTGGGCGCCGAGTATAAAGTGGGACAATCGGTCCAGGAGGTCCAGTAATAGGGCAGTAATTGTGAAATAATGTGTGGCGCCGGCGAGTGATGCTGTCATAGGCCTATTTGAACTCAGTGAAGCGACCATACGACAGGATAAAGTCGTAACCCCTGATGCTGGGGGGCTTTCGTCTTATAAGAGACTGAAATATATTCGATGAATGTTGTGAAATGGTGAATATAGTGAAACTGAGTTGTAAATAATCAAGGGGTGATTGTACCGGGTGGGTCTAGCGTGGGTACGCCGTACCCCGACCGCCATGTTGGATGCAGAGGAGATGAACTAACATATTGCAAGTTATCTACTCGAAATCCAAGTATCGAGACGGTGAATGTGTATAAACTAGTGGGGCATTAAGCCAGGATATACGTAATGTGTAAAGTTATACGTATAAACAGTAACAAGGTCGGAATAGTGAGAGGATCTGAATCGCTACCCCGACCAACCACATGTTAACTAACGCCCGGTCTCGTGGGCGTATAAGACTTCACGGAAATTAACCTTCCTCGACTCGACGGAACAACTCTTACCATCGCGATCGAACCAGACCGCAGGAGAACGTCAACAACGAAACGACTCCCTCATCTAAAGCTAAGTACTCTTAAGTCGTCTTTATTGTTGGCCAATAATATTGTTACGCACAGTAGATGTACTTTAGCTAGGTCAACGATCTACCATGCACCGCTATGATGCTGTTAATTAGGTGAGTGATGGTCATGTTAACTTAATTGTGTGTTCTCTACCTTTCCTTCTACTTGATCAGTCGCCCATAACCTATACAGTCCACTTAAATTTAATCATACCATAATTATTAATATTATCTACTCAGATTTATTTATACTGGTCCAGAGTGCAGTGGGCTAACGTGAGAATATTGAAGGTACCCCTTGGGTGCGGCCAGGAGTGGGTAAAGTTCTCACATACCTTAAAGGGAATGACTGCGGTAAAATTATACGAGTCGGTCATCTCCCTGGGAGTTTGTTTATTGCAAGTGGCGGTGTCCCAGATAGACTTATCTCCCACAATTCCCCACAGTGAATATTATGCTGTGATTGAATGACTGCCAAACTCTCACTGTCTTAAATATTTAAGATGTTGACTCCCACTCTCATACACTATAGCTACTCTCCTACAAGTTTCCTTGATTAAGTCTAACTTCATAACTTTTTATTTAAATTCCCATTGAAGAACACGTTCAATCATCCTCCTGCACCTTAAGTGTCATAAATGACTAAAATACCTAGACCAAAGGGACAGTTATCCTTCCTTTGGAATTAATAACCCAAAATATACAGAAGAGATTCTGTCAATGTGCATGGGTGTACCAGTAGTAGAAATAATGAAAAGAATGACTGAAGGTTATGAATAAAACAATGTAATGGCACTAAGAACATGCAGTAATACAATGGTCAAGCTCAAAATGCAAAGAAAACCATCTTCCTGTAATATTTTTCCTTTCTTGGCAGATGCCTTTCCATTGTATTACTGTGGGAAATGGGGTCTCAGTATTAATGGTAACTACAAGCTATACATAATTAACTTATCTTACGGGAAAAGAAATGGGGAGTTTGGAAAGTGACAGCTTCAAACCAAATTTCAGGAAGACATCAAAGACTAACTAGGCTGTCAACCAATAGGCCTGGTTTGAGGCTGACACATGAAGGTGATGATCCCAGGAATGAACACCAGAAACAAATACAAATACAGTTAGCAATAAACCGTTATTAGAAACAACATTGTAATGATGAAAGATGCTACAACCACACATTTCATGAACACTATAGAAGTTAATTGATAAATCTTTGAAGGTTAAAACAGAACAGCAAAGCTCACCTTAATATAGCACAATCCTCAATAAAAAAAAGTTAAAGTGTATACGGTGGACAAAAGCAGCACATTCTGAATACACTCCCGACTAACCTTGAGACAGAGGATTGGTGAGCAAAGTGCTTGGATCAAGGCCTCAATATTCTCATCTCGAACTGCATCTTCCACGCGCTCAGTAGCACAGAAAGCTGATTTACATTTAAGATATTATTGCAACTATTAGGCAACAATGATGTATAAAATATTTTTATAACAAGATACTTGTTAAGTGGTTTGGTAGTTTAAATACAATAAATTTAAAACCAAAAATAATCTACAAATATAATAGGATTAAACATCCACAGTAATGAAACAAGAAAACTTAAAAAGGAACATTAATTTGCCTTTAAAGCAAACTTGTTATTCCACAATTATCATTAGTGTTCTTTAGCTACTGTACATGGTAATTAATTTATAGTAACCACAGATCGAGGCATTTGTGGAGACAAAGGACTACAGTGAAAAAAAAGGGAAGTGTCAGAGTATAATGGTCCAACACCACTGTATGGTTTGAAGCATGGGGTTTGAATGTTACAGTGAGGAGGAGGCTGGAGGCAGTGGAGATGTGTTTGAAGGGAATGTGTGGTATGAATATGCAGAGAATTCAGAGTTTGAAGATTAGGTGTTGTGGAATTACCAAATATTATTCAGAAAGCTGAGGTTGTTTGGACATTTAGGGAAGATGGAGAAAAATAGAATGACTAGGAGGGCATACAAATCTGGGGAAGGAAAGGTTAGGGGGTCATCCTAGGAAAGGCTTGAGGGAGGTGGTTTTGAATACTAGATGCTTGGATATCCAAAAAGCTTGACTAAGCATGTTAGATAGGAGCGTGTGGAAGCAAGTGGTTTTTATGATTTGACGTGCTATCAGAGTGTGAACAAAGTAACTTATGAAAGGATTCAGAAACCACTTGGCTGGACATAAATCTCAGAGGTGGGAAGTACAGTGCCTGCACTCTGGAAGAGTGGAGATACTGCAGTTTGGGTCATTTGAGCTATGATGTAAGCAACCTTCTGGCAAGAGTGACTGGGTGACATTGAAAGGGTTTTCTTCTTTGTTAAGCCACTACCTTGGTGGGAGACAGCAGGAGTGTTAGAAAAACACTACACACAATTCTGTAACCAACGGACTTTGTCTGTGGGTTCTGAATCAATCAACCCAGCAGATTTTGTCCCAAACTGCCAAAGTCTATTAAATTGAGGGTTTATATTTTTTAACACTGGCCATCTCACCAAGTTAGGATGAAGGAAGAAATTATTCACCATCATTCATTCAACAGCAATCTTGCCAGAAGTTAGACATCACAATTCAAATGATTCTCCTTATTACATCTCCATCTCTCCTTCAAAGTGCAGGCACTGTACCTCCCACCTCCAAGATTTGAATCCAACTAACTGGTTTACCCAAATCCATTCATAATTATTATTCTAATCTGGAAAAAGCACTAAAAACACAGTCATAAACCACATAAGGAATGAGAGGCAATTGGATTCTATCCTAGGGGACGGATCCACTTCTTTGAATCAAATGCCCCTCACCCCTGAAGGAAATGCCTTCATAAATGTAACTTTGTTCACACTCCAACAGAACATCAAGCCACACAAGTTATTTATTTACTTTTGATAAAACAGGTTACCATTAGGCATCATATGATCTATGTAAATTATATGATAATGTGGGTTGTAGTTGTGTTCCTATCCTCATTTTCTTTTGTATAGGGGCAACAAATACAAAGCAGCACTATACTATATACTAGGAAATTTTCAAAATTATTTGGTGGCTAATAAACTTTATGCAACTGAAACTGCATTCTTTAACCAGCTTACCAGTCTAGCAATGCAGTGTGATTCCTATACATTATAAATAACTGATTACTACAATTTATAAATAAAAAAAAAAAAAAGAGAACCATTCACATAAGTGATGTGTCCTTGGATTTCTGCCTGGGTAAGTAGCTCATCATATGCATCCGGAATGTAGTCATGATCACGGCTCTGAAGATTCAGAAAAATTTAATAGAATGTTCCTTAATGATAAGGCATAATAAAGGTGAATCACACAGAAGAGAGCAGAGTGCAATGATAAACATAATGGCATGGTAATATTTATGAATTTAAAATTTTGAAAGATTCACCCTAAAGTTTATTAAATTACAGTACCTGTTGAAGTGCATGATTAACTTTTGTACTTCTTTAATGCTCTACAATTCTCAAGTTTATCACAAACTGCCCACAGGAGGCAGTCAAGGTTTTTTTTCTATTAAGAGTGTTAATTCAAATGACTGATTCTTTTGAAAAAAAAAAAAGGGATCTAGCCAAAGTATGTGAACTATGGTTTCTATAGAGACAGTGTGAAACTAAGAATTCAGCATCACTCTTATGACAAGACAGTAGCATTATCTCTGAGTGGTTGCTGTCTACCAGCTACTTATTGTACTACCAGCAATATTGCTTACATTTACAATACATTTTGAGTTTAAGGTACATTTTATGTTTTTAAAGGCACAACAAGCACTTTCAAACATTTTATTAGTTATACAAGTACAGTAGTAAACACTTATACAGTGGACCCTCAAGTTTCACGAGCCTTGTGCTTCGTGAATTTTGCCTTTCGGTAACTTTTTTCGTGAAAATATAGCCTCGCGGTTCAGGATTTGCCTTGCGATTCGTTGGTAGTATGGTACACGTACGAGAGCAGCCCCCACCATCCACGCGCCCACAAAGGCGCCCCACACACCATTCAGAGGCAGTCTGGCATTGTTTCTCCACGAGTGACCATCACCCGACGCGTTCATAAGATACATTTCGTAATACGTATTACTTTTTTTTTTTTGTGCTTGCAATACTAAATAAGCCACCATGGGCCCAAAGAAAGCTTCTAGTGCCAGCCCTTTGGTAAAGAAGGTGAGAAACACGATAGAATTCAAGAAAGAACTCGTAGCAAAGTACCAAAGTGGAGGAGGAAGATGGAAGAATGTGCCTTCAGTGATTCTACGATATGTATGATACTAAAGCAGCAGGAGTTGAAAAAGGCTATAGCGCCAGTCAGCGATAAAGTGCAGCATTAACAGTGTAGCAAGTAAGTTAAGCGATTAAGCGATAGAAAAAGGACAACACGAAACTAACTCCTCCAATGTTGTTAGAGGTACATAGGGCCTCTGACAACATACGCCACCCTCTGCCAGCTTCTCCATGTGTAAATATTTCTTATTTATAAATTACGTACAGTACATTGTTTCAGTGTGAATAGTGGTGTTTCAGTGTGACTAGGACCACTATACTGCTTATGTCAGTGGCCCTTATAAACCCAACAACAATAACGCACCACCACTTGTGACACGTAATGACATTTCATTCATTCTAGAGTATATATCATGTTTCTATGCTATTAATATTGTTTATTATGTCATATTAGATGAATTGTGATAGATAAATAAGCCGCAGAGTTGATATTAGCGCGTCATATTTAAGTATACGTATTTTGTCCTGTCTCCAAACACACTTCCTCTCCCAACAAGTCTTCAATAAAGATATGTAACAGTGATTTAAATGTTCATTTATCCATTTCATTAGTGCTTTATATTTATTTCTCATTGTTTTCTGTATGAAAATCTATATTTAATCTCTAAAAAATGCATTTTTTGTTAATACTTTTGGGTGTCTGAAACTGATTAATTGGATTTACATTACAGTCAACCCTCAGTTTTCGTGTATCTCCGTTATCGGTGATTTCAGTTTTCGGGCACTTTTTTCGTGGAAATATTGCCTCCGTTTTCAGTGATTGGCTCAGTTTTCGTTCATGGTACGGAACCTGTCCAGTGCCCAGCACACATACAAAGCCCGCAAGCCCGCTTCCCATGCACATTCTCAGGCAGTGTAGCATTGTTTCTGGTTGAGTGAACATTATCCTGCAAGTTCATACAAAACATTTCTTAACAATTTATTGTTTTTGGCCCTTGATTATTGTGTGCGACTGCTAAATAAGCCACCATGGGCCCAAAGAAAGCTCCTAGTGCCAGTCCTTTGGTAAAGGACTCCCCGCAGGCATGCGGGGAGTGTAGCAGGCATGCGGGGAGTGTAGCAGGCATGCGGGGAGTGTAGCAGGCATGCGGGAAGTGTAGCAGGCATGCGGGGAGTGTAGCAGGCATGCAGGTGGGAGGTGATAGCAGGCATGCGGGGAGTGTAGGGCATGCGGGGAGTGTAGCAGGCATGCGGGAGTGTAGCAGGCATGCGGGGAGTGTAGCAGGCATGCGGGAGTGTAGCAGGCATGCGGGAGTGTAGCAGGCATGCGGGGAGTGTGAGCAGGCATGCGGGGAGTGTAGCAGGCATGCGGGGAGTGTAGCAGGCATGCGGGAGTGTAGCAGGCATGCGGGAGTGTAGCAGGCATGCGGGGAGTGTAGCAGGCATGCGGGAGTGTAGCAGGCATGCGGGGAGTGTAGCAGGCATGCGGGAGTGTAGCAGGCATGCGGGTAGTGTAGCAGGCATGCGGGGAGTGTAGCAGGCATGCGGGGAGTGTAGCAGGCATGCGGGGAGTGTAGCAGGCATGCGGGGAGTGTAGCAGGCATGCGGGAGTGTGAGGCATGCGGGTAGCAGGCATGCGGGGAGTGTAGCAGGCATGCGGGGAGTGTAGCAGGCATGCGGGGAGTGTAGCAGGCATGCGGGGAGTGTAGCAGGCATGCGGGGAGTGTAGCAGGCATGCGGGGAGTGTAGCAGGCATGCGGGGAGTGTAGCAGGCATGCGGGAGTGTAGCAGGCATGCGGGGAGTGTAGCAGGCATGCGGGGAGTGTAGCAGGCATGCGGGAGTGTAGCAGGCATGCGGGGAGTGCTTAGCAGGCATGCGGGGAGTGTAGCAGGCATGCGGGAGTGTAGCAGGCATGCGGGGAGTGTAGCAGGCATGCGGGAGTGTAGCAGGCATGCGGGAGTGTAGCAGGCATGCGGGAGTGTAGCAGGCATGCGGGAGTGTAGCAGGCATGCGGGGAGTGTAGCAGGCATGCGGGGAGTGTAGCAGGCATGCGGGGAGTGTAGCAGGCATGCGGGAGTGTACAGGCATGCGGGAGTGTAGCAGGCATGCGGGGAGTGTAGAAGGCATGCGGGGAGTGTAGAAGGCAGGGAGGGAGTGTAGCAGGTATGCGGGGAGTGTAGCAGGCAGGGAGGGAGTGTAGCAGGCATGCAGGGAAGTGACCCTGGATAAGGACTTGGTACCTAAAGTCCTTATGGAAGGGGATTCCCCTTCCAAACAATAGCCTCTCTTCCCTTTCCCCTCCCTCTCTTCCATCCAGCAACATCAGTCTTCAATAAAGCATTTTTTTATTTTACGTTTTTGCTACTTTTCTTTTCTAATATTTTTTTTTCCAATAACTTTTGTGGCCTGTGAGACCAATATAATGCATAATTGTACACTCTTTGTATTCAACACAATAACTGCACTAATTTGTTTATCATTATATTGCTACAAAACTTGTTTACAAGTTTATTGTAAACAAAATAATGATGAAAATATTAGTGCGATATTGTGTTGAATACAATGGTACCATACAAGTGTCACATTGAATGTTCATTCTTTTGTGCATGTAAATCTATCTTTAAGGCCCCCTAAAAAAAATTTTTTTTTAAACTTCTGGGTGTCTGGAATGGATTAATTGAATTTACATTATTTCTTATGGGGAAAATGGTTTCAGCTTTCGTTGATTTCAGTTTTAGTTGAGCCCTCTGGAACAGATTAAACACGAAAACTGAGGGTCCACTGTATTTCTTACGGGGAAAACGGTTTCGCCATTCGTGAATTTCGCCCTTCGGCAGACTCTCTGGAATGGCTTAATCATAAAACTCGAGGGTCCACTGTAAAATTTAAATATTTAGTTTACAGAACTTATCTTTACCTTCTTAAAAGAATAGCAATGGTTCACACATTTTAACACTTCCAGTACAAATTCATAATGACAATTTTTCCTTGTAGCAAATTGGTCACTTACCAAGAAAATTAATAAAAAAAAAATCATTCAACAGCTGGCTTGCCAAAAGCATGTACATACCACAATTCAAATGATCCTCCAAAATGCAGCCTCCCCACCTGCCCTTCAAGGAATAGGAACTGTACCTCTCATCTCCAGAATTAAAATCCAGCTAACCAGTTTTCCCTGAATTCCTTTATTTTAAGGCAGATCATATGAACACAAATTAAGATCCATTATGCAAAATCTAAAAAAAAAAAAAAACACTAGAATTGAACAGTTTATAATGAAGCCTTAGACCCACCTTGTTTACAGCCATTTCTTTCTTGTGCATCTTGGCATCAGAGAGACACTGAAGATAACTATCAATGTTTTCTTCCAGAATATTCTGCAGATGACATGAAGGATTGACAAGCGTTTCCAGCAATTCAGAGTGATCCTGTCAAAGGGAATAAAACAATAACCCAGGTAATCACAAATGCAAAACCTACCAAACATTTAACACATGATGTAAGCCATTTTATGCCTTCTCAAACAATGCAATTTTTTTCTAAAATCTACTCAAAATTATGGTGCCTATTTCTTCATATGTTTCTCACTATCTATTTCCAGCATTTATTTTACAATTTTTTTTATACTTGCTGCACTAATTTAACCTCTAAAAATAATGGTATATTACTTGCTTCATAACCACTTTGTTTACAGACAAGACAAGATTGTAGCATGACAAGAAAAATATTTTTTGGTGATATGCTAATAATATACAGGGCAAATGTTTTTAATTTTTTCCAGGTTAAACAATTTTTAAAATATCCAATTTGTTAATCAGCATTATCATCTAGAGACAAAGGCTAAGGTCAAGAGTGCTGTAGTAGAACTGCAATGAAACATTTCCATCTCTGTGCATGTACTGAAATCTCCAACTGTTCAACTAAGGTTTGTATGTAAAGGTATGAAAAATGCAGCAATAGACCTTACACTAATTTTTGGATTGAAGCTATTTAGAAAAATTCCTAATAGAATCAGCAATTGTAGAAAAAAACAAAAAAAAATTATACATACACCCTTTTCTATTGCCTCATTAACAGCAATTATGGCAGCATGCAGAGTTGCCTCATCTACCGGTAGCTCATTTGCAAGGATACCGCCGATCTTGCCAAACTGGGGCAACTGACAGTCATATTTGCTAAGTTCCTTCATCATAGCTTGCATTACCTCATCTGTAAAAGCAAAAAAATACATACAAGATGTAATAAACACTAACAAATTAGAAATTAATAAAAGCTATTCACAATAATGAGACCAAAGCTTATGAACTATGCATGAACGAAGAGGTGGGGATTTCAAGTCAAAGTAATCCAACTGATGGTAGCACATTCCAGTTAAGATGAACTAAATTATAGTGAATGTTTACCAAAAACCCACACTTAGGATCATCCTGAACAATTTCAAGTCACTGAAACACTCCTAATTTACCTTTCCTAATTATAGGTTTTTAGTGAATTTTTCCAAGAACAGTATTTGTGACTATTCTTTATGATGAATGTGTTTTCTTCTTTGGGTAACCCAGCCTTGGAGGGAGACAACCGTAGAGTTAAAAAAAAAAATAAGACCATGCCATGTGCCAGACACTTTACATTTTCAAAGTGTTTTTGTAGCAGACAAATACCAAGTATGAAATTTGTACCAACCCTTCGAGGAGACACTGCAGACGATGCATCCACCAAGACCCATGGCTGCCCCCATGGGCAGAGGAAAGTAGGGCTGGTCTTTCCTGCAGCAGCAGGACAGGCCAGCCCACTTCATTCACAGGGATTAGACACTCCTATGCAGGGGCAGAGAGTGCCAAGCCTCAACTGGCAAACACTAGAAAACTGCCAGCAGAAGCAGCCAACCTGTCCCCAAAGGGCAGCACTAGAGCCCCAACTCCACCACTGGTGGGATGTGCTGAATGACAATGCTTTCACTGAATAATAAGTTGTTCTTCTTTCAACACGTCGGCCGTTTCCCACCGAAGCGGGGTGGCCCAAAATGAAAAACGAAAGTTTTCCCTTTTACATTTAGTAATATATACAGGAGAAGGGGTTACTAGCCCCTTGCTCCCGGCATTTTAGTCGCCTCTTACGACACGCATAGCTTACGGAGGAAGAATTCTGTTCCACTTCCCCATGGAGAAAATAATAAGAATAATAAGAATAATAAGTTGTTAGCTATAAAAACAGTTGCAATTTGTTCTTCCTCAGGTAAAAGCAATACAAATAAGAATCTCTTCATTACGATATGCTTCTAAATGTAAAGTGGAAGGTAAGAAAAGACAAATAAAGTTAGAAACAATATGAATATAGCAGAAAATAAAAGGAGGATGTGCAACCAAAGAAACACTTAGTACAAAGCATTTTAATGTCCAGATTTTAAATATGATCAAGCTTAATTTAATTACCTTAAACCATCCCTGTTTGCTATCATGTTTTTTGTTCCCCCACTTCATTATTATATACAGCAACAAATTTGAATCAGCAAGGAAAAGCTTTGTATTTTTAAACTACAACTAAGTACTCTCTGAATGTACATAAACATTTCAGTGTTTCAGAATAACATGTAGGACTGATAAAAATATTTTCATACAGGATTCAGTCTTAATGAATTACTGATAATCATGCCACTAACCTGAGAATACAACTTTGCCATACAGGTTTTGTATCTGTGGAGCAATCCCAAGACGAAAGAGATAAAGACTGAGAGCATGAAGGCAGAATACAACTCGAGGCATGTTCTTGCGATCATACACATCTGTTGTCTCAGGATAGAAGATCTGTAATAAAAATACGAAATTCATCATATACATGTAGTAATATGTTGCTCCAATAAACCTAACCTAGTCTCTCACACTCACAGAAGCAAGAATTAAATTCATCAATTAGCCTGGGTGGCATGGAAACAATGTAAGCTTATCTTGCTTGCAAATTATTCAAATTATTCCAAAATTTTCACTTTTAGAAAAAACTTAGACTTGCAGGTACATATCACTACTAAATATAATTTTAACATTATTAGCATTTTCCCTGGGTAAGACAATGTTAAGTTAAAACTAATTTCAACTCCTATAAGCTTGGACCACTATTTATTATAGTATAGATTATGCTTTGAAAAAAGCTTAAACAGGACGAACTTTTCATTTTCCAGATTCCTAAGAATACTCTATATTCTAAAGAAACAAGAATGTGAAACTTGGGTCTAAAATACTAATGTTCATTAAAAGCAGAGTACAGTGGACCCCCGAGTTTCGTAAAAACTTCACTCCTGAAGTCTGCTCAAGCGCTATTACCGAACGAATTTACTCCCTTAAGGAAAAATGTCACGTAGGTTAGTCTATTTCAGACCCCCAAAAATACACTTCCACAAGCACTTACAATATTATACTTACATAACTGTACGATTTCCGGGGTTTACGAAACTCGGGGGTCCACTGTAATGAGGTAAAACACTTACACTAGGCAACTTAATTTTTTCCAAGGCCTTGCGAAAATGGCTAATATTGTCTGTGTGCCTGAATGTTAGCCCAACTGCCCGATATTTTGTCAGATCTGCATCATATATTCGGCGGAGCGGCACAGTTTCTGGGGCAAAAAAATGGGCTATCTTGGCTAGATAGACACCATGGCGCAATTGTTCCTCCAAGTCCCCAGCTTCTGGCAACTCTTCATTGATGCAAGCTTCCATCCATCTGTTGATAGGACAATACATCTACATTCCACCACTCAAATGTTTTGCAGTTAACTACAGTAGTAATTTATTTAAGAAGGAAAATTAATAAAATTACTATATACAGTAGTCCCCTCACATCCGCAAGAGATACGTTCCAAGAACTACCATAGAAACTTGGAACTGTAGATAGTAGCGAACCCTGTATATGTACGTACATACGTGTATGTAATTTTTTGCTTACATACATACCTATGATAAAGTTTAATTGATAAATTACACAAAAGAAGAGAAGAATTAGATTTTCACAGATGGGAAGCACTTCACGCCTTCTCTTAGGCTTTGAAGAACTGCCACCATCACTACTTTTGTGCTTTGTGGTCATTATTAAGCAAAATTAAGGATTATTTTTCAGGCAACAGTAAACCACGGGTAACTGAAACACAGAAACCAAACCTGTGGATACGGGGGTTCTACTGTACAGTATGTAGTACCTTGACTTACGAATGCCCCAACTTACGAGTTTTCCGAGTTACAAGCTGTCACTCTGTCAATTTTTTGCTTTGAATTGCGAGCCAAAATCCGAGTTACAAGAGAAATTTTTTTTTACTGAAAATTACATTTGGCAAGAACCCTGGCCTAAATGGCACAACAAAAGGTGGTTTTGGGACTTGGTACTTATAAAACAATGCTAGTGCGATGTTATCACTGGAGGAAATCGTGTAATTATCTTTAGTTATTCTACAAAAAAATAAAGTTGCTAAGTTTTTGACATTTGCAAAATATCTTGCCCTTTACTCACACACAAATCCCAAAATATTGGAATGTTTTCAATATTCCACAAGCCAATTGTAGAACAATCATTTTTTTATGATTCCTGTCAATATTATTGCATTTACTTCAATAATAAATGGTGGGCTTCATGAAATAAGTCAATAACTTACTTCCGAGATATTCATATATCACTGAACTAGTGATCTAGTGGTTAGCCTCTAAAAAAAACTCTGTTTTCTCTTACCCAGGACCAAAGAACACTTTATAGGAAGGAGCAGTAATGATTTTATATGCTCGGACTGGTCTTGGACACTCGCCATATGGCCTATTTTATTCATTCTAGAGTATATATCATGTTTCTATGTTACTTATAGTGTTTATTATGTCATATTAGATAAATTCTGATAGATAAATAAGCAGTAGAGTTGATATTAGCATTATATTGAAGTATTTTCTCCTGCCCCTGGGGTGGTTTTTTTGAGGCTGGAACGGATTAATGGCATTTCAATTAATTTCAATGAGGAAAATTTATTTGATTAAATTGAGTTATGAGCTCGGTCACGGAACGAATTAAACTCGTAAGTCAAGGTACCACTATATATAAAAAATACTGAACTGAATATAAATTATGACTTATTCAATATGATGATAGTTTGACAAAGGAAATACAACATCATACTGAATACAAAATATGTGCTGTCACAATGATAGGCTAACTAACTAAAATTTTTATCCAAATCTGAAAAAGTAGAACCCTGACTATGGTCTGAAGACCCTTTCCTTACATACCGGAGTATTGAACTTACATGAGAAGTTTTTAATATCTTTTTAAATACTGCACTGCTGAACTGGCTTAAGTTATACTGACATAAATAAGAAAGGCATGGGAAATCAATGTGTATAGCAGTCAAATGATATAGATAACAGAAAATTTGGTAAATATATCAGTTATTTAAAAGTTATTTAGCTACACCTCTTTAAATATTGCTCCAATCTACTTAATATTAACATTGATAATAAAAAATAAAATTAAAAAAATTTTACTCTTCAGTTTAGGGATCATACGAGGCACTGAGAAGAAAAACAACAAACTGGCCAAATGTTATTCTTTTGTGAAAATCACCTAAAAACCTTTGCAGCATGTTTGAAATAATATCTTGGTAACCAACCAAACAATTTTCATCAATCTATAGTCTCATTTTCATTCATTTTGCACATTTCCCCTCACTGGCGAGTTAACACGTTTTCTTCTCAGTGAAAAAAAAATTACTGCATGGATTTCAGTAAAAAGTGGCATGATTGAATTTGCGGACTACAAAGCATGTGAATTCCAGGTTTGAGTATACAGTACTTTTAAAGATATTCATGGTTCTAGCTTACGTACCCTTTCTCCCCCCTTCCCTAAGACTAAGCTAATTCTACCTTCAGAATACTAGTAATCTTACTTCTTTGCTTCCTCGAGATGACACAAATACTGGTACGAAATATTTTTCTGCCGCTGCTCATCCATCTCTTGGGCACTCAGGAAACCATGTTCTGTTCCAGTATAATAGATCAAATCAGTCATACAACTTCAGTTCTGTATTTCCAAGATACAGTAATGTACTTAAAAACATACATCTTCAATTAAAAATTACATCTCTATATATAGTATTATATGAATTGAACAGGTCTTTCTTCCAAAGCAACAAACTAAATAAAGTTTGTACAATTAATGCAGCTAATAATCTTTGTAAATATGATATAGATCAAATTCACCAAGCCTACATATATATTAAGAATCTCAGTTATAGCGGTAGTTACCACACCTGAGCATGAAATGTCAAACATTATTTTCTACACCTTTTACAGCATTAAAAATAAAAAAATAAAAACTTTGTTAAATTCCTATTAAGCTCTCCTTTATATCAATGACCTACCAAATGCCACCAAATAATTTAGATCACTATTCTCACTTTATAACACCATACAGAGGCCCTAACTAATAAATGCCCGAGTTATGAGATACTAAAGATACAACACTGCACGGTATCAAAAAACTAATTGTTTTTTAAATGCCGATCTGCAGTTAAGAATGTGCTTGACACACTCATTCTTTGTACTATCTTTTTCTAACATAATATGCTCAGGGTCACAAACTTCTTTGCAAGTTGAAACATCGGGAATGCAACTGGTTCAGAAATTGGAGTCCATACTATACACTCCCTGGTTCTGCAACCACTAGATTGTCTGTTGTCGATTTATTTTTTATTTTTTATTTATTTAAGCGTGGTTAAATATATATTTGCACAGGCTAACTTGACCCAATCTAACTTTGGTGATACTATAACAGAAGACTGCTCCTCAGTGGATTTTGACCAAAAATTATAGTTTGAACTGTACAATATTAAGTTGGCTTTACAACAGAGATATTTTGTGAAAATGGTAAAAATATACGTACAAATTAACTTAATTCTTGTGAGGTATTCATGGCTGTGGGTTAGAAAATAGAATTGTGATAATCCTTGCTACTGCTTCAATGATGATTGCTTTATATGTACAATATAAAAAAAAATTCTGATTAGAAAAATTATATTTTAATCCTTGTTCTCATCGGGTACAGCATACATACTTGGATAAAACAGATGAAAACTATTTCTAAGTACAGTGGACCCCCGGATTACGTACTGCTCCAAACTCGAACAATTATGCAAGTGTATTATTGTAAGTGCTTTTGTAAGTGTATTTTTGGGGGTCTGAAACAGACTAATCTAATTTACATCATTCCTTATGGGAACAAATTCGTTCAGTAACGGCACTCGAACAGCCTTCTGGAACGAATTATTGCCGAAACTCGGGGTACCACTGTACTATGGTCTGAAAGATAATCAGTTGGAGATGTCGGTTGTAGGGAAAAGAATTTAGTCCACTGCGTACTTTTAAACATGGTGCGTAAGGGAAGTGGGTATCACGTAGGTTGTTTCTGGGTGGAATGAACAGACATCAAAGAACTGTCGTCAGCAAATGGTCTGTAACGTTTAGGTGTAGTTCCGCGGGCAGCCCATCCTAAGATAGGTGGGCGATCCAAAAACCGTCGCACAGTATTCGGGGAAACAGGACACATAGTTAAAGGCGTGCAAGAGGCAGAGGCACTAGAAGAAACGGGCGGAGCCTCAGCACCTGGAGCAGGTGACGAAGCGTCACCAGCAGAAGGTGCAGGGGTATGGGAAAAGTCTGGAGAATGGTCCAGTAATAAAGCAGGATCAGAACAAGATGCGGTAACAAAAAGGGACCTGGGAGGAGGAGGGTTATCACGGATGAAGACTCCATGATGGTGGTACTTCTTTCTTATTATTTTAAAGAAAAAAAAAAAAAAAGACAGCAGAGGGACAGTCACTAGAAGGCATGAAAGGGCTGCAAGCTCCCCCTCTCATCCAAGAGGACCTCGAGACCGCTAGCAGTGCAGATGCAGGGTGGAACCTGTGCCATACCCTACCCTTCACACCAGTAAACCAGCGCTCCGAGATAGTAACCTCACATCTACTGAGCCACCTCGGCGGACAAGAGAGAGGGCGGTCAAAAACCCACCACAAAGCATACCTCCTTCGGCTGCTACCTCCCAGAACTGACAGGCAGCCTCTGGAGATACACCTGTCACTTGCAGGACACCCCCACCTCTCTGAAATCTGGGAAGGAAGCAGGGCGCCTCCAGATAATCCAGATTCCACGGCAAATTACATCACCCGAGAAACCTCATGGAGTGGGATGAACCCCAGCACACTTCCCACCACCTAGAAACTGTAATGCCAGATGGGAGGACCCCAGAAGCTACAAATGGGATGGGTAAAAGGGAGGGTTGTGAGGGGGAAGGAAAGGGAAAAGGGGATGGGGAGGATGGGATAGGGAAGGGAGGATTGGGGGGTAATTAGGTTCGGTCTGAGGAAGGAGACCAAAGGGTCTCATTCCTCAGACCAAGAGCCTCTTTGCCACGTCAAGGAGCCCCCCTTGGTGTAAATTACCCAATTATTATTATAGTAAGTGCTAAACCCACAAGATAACCCAAAAAAGTAAAAGTGCCTTATTTCCACTGGGGTCCTTGTGTTGCATTTTTAGTGCATTCCCGGTGAGCACTAAATCTGCGAGGGGTCACAGCCTGGGAAAAAAGGGAAGGCATCCAGAGCACAGGTCCAATTACTTGGATCAAGAGCCCCTCACCAGTACCAAGGAACCTCCCCTGAGAGAAAATGCATGCAGTGTAAAATGTAAATTAATGCCATAGTTTTACCGGGTTATAGATAACTGTAGCCAGGATAAGTTATGAAGACAATCCAACTCAACAGATCCAAAGTGTAATTTATTCTCATTAAGTTTATTTTGGCACAGGTACACAAGTACAAGTGTCATACATAGTATAAATTACCTAAGATAACCAAAAAAAAGTGACATTTCTATTGGGGTTCCTTTGTTCTGAATATTACTTTAAGCTAAGACGAATTAATCTAAATTAAAATCATAACTTATCACCTTCATTTATTAATACCGATTGTTTTAAAGACGTTTAAGTTGTGTGACGCAAATCTAAATTAATAACAAATTGACTGGAGAAAGCATCAAGAGACAGCAATGACTTTCACTGTATTTTCACATATTTAACAGCAATGAAGATCCTCCCCGGAGCTTGAGAGCTGTGAGAACCTCCACCAGACACATACCTTTCCCTGGACACGCCATGGCTGCCTCAAAATAACGCCGAAAATGGGATAAATGACTCAAAAAGTGCCTCAAACTCCGAGTGTGCCTGGGCGCCACATCTTCATATGGAGAGAGATGATTGGTGGAGCAACACTGGTGGCTCATTGGTGCCTCTTAACTACACTCTCTCTTCTCATTGGTGCCTCTTAACTACATTCTCTCTTCTCATTGGTCCTAATATTAAATCTAAATTTTCATTGGTTAAAGGGAGAGCTAACGCACTGCTCTGTTTATTTTGATTCAAATCAGCTGTTTAGATGACTAAAGCTTCCTTTGATAATCAACGTACGGAAAATGTGTTTAATAGTTGCTGTTATAACCGTCAGTGATGGCGAATTATTTTTGTTTATGTACTCGCAAAGTTGTGCTTATACAAATATTTTTTTTAGATCCTGGTCCCCGCCTCTTAGACGTCTGTAATAACCTGTTTGTAATTTCCTATTCGAGTTTGCTGGGCTGAGCTGTACCTCTTGGACCATCTCACTCGACTGACTAACAGGAAATAATAAGTTTATTTAGACACAGGTATACATAAGTACAATTACCATATATAGTGTAAATTACCTAGAATTACCCAGAAATAAGTCAGAAAGTGGCATTTTATAAATAAAACTTATATGCTGTATGATTCAATTCGTTATTATCTAGTTCATTCACCCGCACTTTCTAATCACTAAGACTAAGTATATTTACTAATGCTCCTGTGGCTCATTTATATATTCATAATGAACGATCAGCGTTATCGTACCTGCACTTAAAACTGCATCACTTTCTTATCCAGTGCATTCCATTTTTGGTAAACCCCTTTCTCAGCACACTATTTGATCCTTCTACATATTCTCTTAGATATTGTTTCAAAGTGATGGTGAATATTATAAAAGCAGTCCCTGGTGGCTCTTATTAGGTCCTCAGTATTAATTAACTGGCCGTAGTTAGTAAATCTTCAAATTGTCCCACAGTGTATTATGTTTGTCAAGTTTGGACTCTTGAAGTGACCATGTCATATAGACTCCTACAATGAATGTATCTTTTAAGAGTCTTGACACTTTTTACTACTCATAGACCGTCGAAATATTCCCTAACATTCCAGATGTGGCGCATCTAGGCTTTCAGTTTCAATATCATGTTGCCCCCGTCACTCTCATGATTGATTTAATAGTTTTATATGAGCCTCGTACCCATTATGTGGGTATGAGGTACAAGTCTGCAAAGACGGCGATAATGGGAGAACCCATTCCCGTAGCTTGGTTAGTAGCGCACTCTCAAAGATGACCACCCCTTTACTAGCTACTAGTAGCTAGACCCATTACTCTAAGGGAGAATGTGAAATAAAGTCCCTGGCCTCTCAGAAATAACAGTAAAGCAAATAAAGTCTCTGGTAAATATCTATAATGCCATCCTGGCCTCTGGGCACTTCCCGTGGCACTTAAAACAGCAAAGATGATATTAATTGCAAAACTCAATAAAGACAAACATAAGCCAGAGAACTACACACCTATCTCCTTACTTGAAGTCACTGGCAATGTCTTTGAAAAACTCATCTCTAATAGGCCGAACTATTACATGGATTTGCATCACCACTTCACTGAAAAGCAGTTTGGTTTTAGGACCCACAGAGAACCCAACACTCCATCAATATCATCTTCGATGCCGTAAACAGCTTGTGGAAATATGGTAACGTTGTCCTGATTGCGACCCGGGATGTACACAAAGCAATTGACAGCCTATGGCACGACTGCCTCAGATTCAAGCTTGCTGACCTTCCAGATCACAAATAGATTTATATATAACTTCTTAACTTGTAGAAGCATTAGCCCAACCTTCAACTGCAAGTCGGCGGAGTCATTCACACCAACAGCTGGAGTGCCACAGGGATCATGCTTCAGCCCTATTCTCTTTAACATATATGTAAATGACCTTCCCCAACCTGAATACAACGACACCATCATTACCCAATTTACTGACGATGTTATCTATGTAGTATCATCCATTCCTGCATCTGGAAAAAAAACAGGCGTGAAATGGTGATAGATAAAATGAATACGGAATTGCGAAGAACTGCCAACTGGGAGAAGAAATGGAGATTCACGACCAAATCGGGCAAGGTCCTCATCAGCACCATCAAATGTTATGCCACAACAATTGAAAACAACGGAGGTATCTCCATCAGAGGTACACTTATCACCATCAAAAGCCCGAATAAGATCCTGGTCTACGAGAAAGACAGATTACTCTACATCATGTCACCAAAAAGGTAAACTTAGCAAAAGCCCGCCTCAGTCTGCTATACAGGTTTAATCAGGCCCCCTCTCATATCAATAAACACCTATATAAGATGATGACAAGACTTATGCTTGAATATCCTTGCGTGCCCATGTCGCTAACAACAACAAAAAAAAACATGCTACAACTGCAAAGAGTCCAGAACAAGGCACTCCGCTTTATCACAGGCACCAGACTGAGGAAAAGAATCAGAATGGAAGATCTTCACATCCAACAAAAGATCGACGCAATAAATATCAGGTTTGACAAAATAAAGAAATCTAGTGGAGAAGGATGTGTGTTGAAGCGTGTGAATATACTTTAATCCCAGTTTCTGTACCTTGACAGTACCGTTATACTGCTGATTGTTCTAGTAATGCAAATGGAGCATTAGAGGGTTCCTTAGCATGAAAGATAAAGCCAGTAGCATAGATTTCCACTTGCATTCGGACTGGCAAAAAATATAGTAGATAAATGAAGACCTTAGGAGACACGAGCAAAAAAGATGCCCGTATATTTCATCTACGTCAACAGGGATGACTCGATAAAGCCCAATGTGTGGGCGAAACGTTGTCAATAAAGGATCACATTATACTGCTCATGTGTTTATTTTTCCAGGGATGACCAATTCTTTGATAGCAAGGTTAAGTACGGGGGGTTGTATCAACTGAGTACTTCGCTCCTAATGTTTTGCATCTTTTTCTATAAAGACACGTAATGCAGAACAAGCCTGTATTTTAGAATACGTTTTGCCCATGATTGAGCTTTATCAAGTTTGACTTGAGAAAGCTCAGTCATGAGCGAAATGTCGTCTAAAATAAAGCCTAGGGTCTGCATTACGGGTCTTTATACTTATTTGTCGCATTATTACCCCAGTCACCACCTTATTCCATGCAGCTGTAATGGAGTTAGTTTTTAGTTCAATATCTTTATTATGCACCCCATACCCATCCTGTTGGGGGTAGTCAAAAGATTACAGAGGTACACAATGGGTCCAGGGACTGGAGTTAATGGCGTTAATAGAAACGTCATCACGCCAGCAAGTTCGCAAGCATCACACTCACGTTGACTGTATAACACAACGTGATTAGGATCTTGCTTGTTTGTAGCCAAAATAACGATATATAGTTCGTTTATAGTGAACCAGTAGCGGCCCATGAGACATTTTCGACAAATAGCTTCAGTATAGCTGGGGAGCATCAGGGTTTACTGGAAGAGCCTGGAAGGCACCGGTAGCAGCAAGAAATATATAGGTGAAAAAGAGTTGCAATGAACCATTTGCAATGGTATTATCTGGATGGTTATGTGTTTAATGGTACGTGTTAAAATGGCCTTTGGGAGAAGCGGGACGGGCTTGTATAAGTGGGGAGGTGATGCCAATCGGGAAATGATTGATATCACGGATTGCGTTTATAACTTTCTAATCAAATTCAAGTGCATTGTAAGACGAGCAAATTATAAGATCCGTACACGAGAATACGAGTTCGAGGATCCATATTGGTCGAAGCCACGGTGTCTAAGGCACAGTGCCGTGTCTTCCTTTGCAGATGACACCCGAATCTGTATGTCAGTGTCCACCGTTGAAGACACTGCAAGACTCCAAGCAGACATAAACCAAATCTTCAAATGGGCTGCAGAAAACAATATGAAGTTCAATGATGAGAAATTTCAATTACTCAGATATGGAAAACGTGAGGAAATTAAAATCTCATCGGAGTACAAAACTAATTCCAACCACACAATAGAGCGAAAAACTAATGTCAAAGACCTGGGAGTGATCATGACAGGATCTCACCTTCAAGGACCATAACACCGTAGCAATCGCATCTGCTAGAAAAATGACAGGATGGATAATGAGAACCTTCAAAACCAGGGATGCCAAGCCCATGTTGACACTTTTCAGGTCGCTTGTTCTATCTAGGCTGGAATATTGCTGCACACTAACTGCACCTTTCAAGGCAGGTGAAATTGCTGACCTAGAAAATGTGCAGAGAACCTTCACAGCACACATAACTGCGATAAACCACCTCAATTACTGGGAATGCTTGAAGTTCCTAAATCTGTACTCCCTAGAACGCAGGCGGGAGAGATACATTATTATATACACGTGGAAAATTCTCGAGGGATTAGTACCAAACTTGCACACGAGAGTCACTCCCTACGAAAGTAAAAGACTCGGCAGACGATGTAACATCCCCCCAATGAAAAGCAGGGGTGCCAATAGCACGCTGAGAGACAACACAAGAAGTGTCAGGGGCCCAAGACTGTTCAACTGCCTCCCAGCATTCATCAGGGGGATTACCAATAAACCCCTGGCTGTCCTCAAGCAGGCACTGGACAGGCACCTAAAGTCGGTACCTGACCAGCCAGGCTGTGGTTCGTACGTTGAACTGCGTGCGGCCAGCAGTAACAGCCTGGTTGATCAGGCTCTGATCCAACATGAGGCCTGGTCACAGACCGGGCCGCAAGGGCGTTGACCCCTGGAACTCTCTCCAGGTATACTTCAGGCATTGACAGTTAGGGGGTGAGAGGAGGGAAACTAACCGGTTCCCGCGATGGTTGCAATGAGACCCCCGGAGGAAATGATAAGACTTAATTTTTTTTTTTTTTTTTTTATATTTTATTTATAAGACTTAATTATATTATTATCCAACAAAAATATTTTTAATCAACCTGCAACTGGACTTTGAATCATCCTTCGAATCATCGTTACATTAATCACACCGATGGCCATGTGTGCCGGTATGAATTGTCAGGTCGTGCTGAGTCCAACATGTTTTGATAAATTGTCGCATTCATCAGAGCGCAGACTTAATTTTCGACCTCTTCAGCGCCCTCACATGCGTCCTCTGATGTGTTCGCTAAGAGTCTAGCCTTCAGTGCAAATTCACTCTGTGATATTTTTAAAGGAAACGGATTTTCATACCAAATATGATTGTCTCTTTACACCAGTGTACTCACCTTCCACACTTCCGTTTCTTTCTCTCTAATGACACTAACTCTTTTGTCACTCTGGTTCAGTGTTTTTTTTTTTAATACAATAACACTCAGATACCACCATGGTTATGGCGTCAGGGAGCGACGTGGAGCAGTTAGTTGCTACCCGCTATGTAGACGCTTGTAACTAGACGACAGACAAGGTCATAGTCAGCGAGGCCTTGGTGGTCAGTCCACATCCTATAGTCCCATGCATTACCTTCAGTAAACTGAAGGTAACTTTACTTCAGATAGGCTGCGACTTATCAAGGCGTGACATTTCAATTTATTCTTTACCTCTCTCCAAATAATATTTAGAATGTTTCATACAGACAGGGCAAGGTTATATTCAAAATTTTCTTTCAAATGGGCTTAGGTGAATTGATCATCCTTATCATGAATGAAATGTGAGACGAAATCCTTAAGAATTACGCATTATTTTTTTTCTCTCTTTGATTTTTGCATAGGTCCAGCTGGCGGCTTCATTGAGCACATATATGTTACTGGGGTCATTACGCATTCACTGTTGGCACTGAGTAATAATTATAAGGCAGTCACTCTCATAGATTATCTTTTGTTTTATTAGGGTAAAGTTCATTTTGTGTATAGAAGTCTAATTATTACTTGTTATGCTTAATTCAGTAAAAATGCATTCATACAGCGCCTAAGTAATGGGAAGTAATCAGGTTTGATCTAAGGAAGGGGGAGGGTAGCTCCAGTTCCTTAGATCAAGAGCCCTTCATTGTATCAAGATGCCAACAAGAGCACACTACCAGGAGACCTGTCTTTACATAATTTGTAACAACTGCTAACCGACAGGTGATGTGTTCTTCATAATGCAGTTGATGTTGCAAAGGATTACCAGTGATATAGTTTAACAGAGGGAAGTACTTCATGGAAAGTAATGTTAAATTAATACAGATTATTTAACACCACACTGATAATTTTCTCTCTCTCTCTCTCTCTCTCTCTCTCTCTCTCTCTCTCTCTCTCTCTCTCTCTCTCTCTCTCTCTCTCTCTCTCTCTTTCATTCAATTTCTACACAGCTGTAGTTACCCATATATGAAAGCTTGCGTTGTTTATGATTTAACACTTCTGATATAAAACTGATGAGAAAGATAATCGGAGAGAGACTCCAGGATTACTTAAACTAGCTACAGAGCAAAATTATATCCTGAGAAGTGCAAAATAATGAGAATGCTGGAAATTGAAATAAGACCAGACATGGAGTACAGTCTCAAAGACAGGCAATGTAAACACTCTAAACATATATATATATATATATATATATATATATATATATATATATATATATATATATATATATATATATATATATATATCCTGGGTAGTAGGTTGGTAGACAGCAACCACCCAGGGAGGTACTACCGTCCTGCCATGTGAGTGTAAAACGAAAGCCTGTAATTGTTTTACATGATGGTAGGATTGCTGGGGTCTTTTTTTCTGTCTCATAAACATGCAAGATATCAGGTATGTCTTGTTACTTGTACTTACACTTAGGTCACACTACACATTCATGTACAAGCATATATATACACACACCCTCTGGGTTTTCTTCTATTTTCTTACTAGTTCTTGCTCTTCTTTCCTCTTATCTCCATGGGGAAGTGGAACAGAATTCTTCCTCCGTAAGCCATGCGTGTCGTAAGAGTCGACTAAAATGCCGGGAGCAAGGGGCAAGTATCCCCTGACTGTATACATTACTAAAGTTAAAAAGAGAAACTTTTGTTTTTCTTTTTGGGCCACCTCGCCTTGGTGGGAGACGGCCGATTTGTTGAAAGAAAAGAATATATATATATATATATATATATATATATATATATATATATATATATATATATATATATATATATATATATATATATATATATATACAGGTTAATATGATGTATAATGTACATACTGAGCTGAAGACTTGGTTAAATAATTTGTATTAACTTATTAGAAGACTTTTAAATGATCGTTTTCAAAACATGATCTTGTTCAAAGAGAAGTACAGATTCTATGGTACAATTATCGAGTTTGTGTACAAAGCAGAGTACCACTGTTGTACTGCCAACACACTGTGGAGAGCAAATCCTTATTCAAACAACACGTTTCGCACATAGTGTTTTTTCTTTCTTTTTTAACACTATTGTTGGCAAGTGAAGCAACAATGGAAGTAGTGTTGGTCCGCCCGGGGCGAGGGCCGGGCACCGCTGACGTCAACACAACACGGGAGTTACCCTTCATCAGGACCACCTCAATATTTGGACGTTCGAGTTATTCTTTGTGGCATTTTGAGAGTTTGGTGAGAAGGCAATGGGTGGGTGGCTGTCTCAAAACATAAGGAGGCTTGCGTAAGCGAACTAATGAGTTAAAACAAGAACATTGTTGTTATAAAATACGCCAGGAGACACGGGTCTTTATGGATGACCCGTTTAACATTAATAATACACTAAAAAACAAGAAAAACTACTTGATGTTCATGTACAATAACACAAAAAGCAATATATTCGTGGCTCTGCAAATGATATATGTAACTCTGAATTGTATGTAAATACAAGATTATTATTGTTATTATTGGGAAGCGCTAAACCCGTAGAGGTTATATTTTACCTGTGGAATAAGAGATAATAGGGTTTGATCCAGGGAAGGCAAGGACAGCTAAAATTCCTTAGACTAACAGCCGTTCACTGCCACTGAAACACTTCCTGTAGAGGACAACAGAAATGAGATGAAGCAGTCACCCTTTCCCCTTCCAACCATCCCAACTATGACCCCGTCCTTTCTCCAAACGTAATTATGAGGCACCTTCACTTTAAACGTCTCAACTATGACCTCCCTTCCCGTACAAACGTCTCAGCTATTACTCCCTCCTCATACAAACGTCCCAACTATCACCCCCCTTCCCCAGTAAAAGCGTCCCAACTATGACCCCCTCTACAAATGTCCCAACTATGACCCCCTCTACAAATGTCCCAACTATGACCCCCTCCCCCCGTACAAATGTCCCAACTATGACCCCCCCCCGTACAAATGTCCCAACTATGACCACCCTCCCCCGTACAAATGTCCCAACTATGACCACCCTCCCCGTACAAATGTCCCAACTATGACCCCCCTCCCCCCGTACAAACATCCCAGCTATAACCCTCTTCCCCCATACACACGTTCTATCTCCCCCTTCCCCCCGTACAAACGTCCCAATTATGACCCCCTTCCCCGTACAAACGTCCCAACGATAACCCCTCCCCCTCATACAGACGTTCCAGCTGTATCCCCCTCCCTCCAAACGACCCACCAACGTCCTCACCCCCGTACGAACGACCTTCCTAGCACCACTTGTACCCTGGTAGACGCAAACACTGACGTAAACTGTGACGTAAATAGCAACGAAGAGTATTTTTTTTAAATACACAAAAGAGGCTGCTAAACGAACTACACGTCAGAATGAAATAGCACGAGTGAAAATAATTACATTAAGAACACCATATAAAACTGCATAAAGAATAGCCACTACATGTTACCAGGTATTACTAACATTCTCGTGTACAACTTGAAAGGAATGGAAAGACTTTGCTCAATATTAAACTGAGTAGCGGAGTCTACCAGTTTTAAACTTTATTTTTTTTTAAAGGGGTGGACTGGTAAGCCAGCGGAAGGCCTAGGTCAGATGACCAAAAGCTGCAGTGGTGGGTCATCATGTGATTAAGACCCGCGTCAGGAAACACTTGTCCTGTTTCCTGACGAATCTTACCTAACCTAGTCGAGCAGTTCAGTGTTGTAGCAGCCTAGCAGGTGAAGGTGTGTGACGGGGCACATGGACTTTTTTCTCTTACCAATATACTGCAGCTGCATGCATAACTTACATGTTTGGCGCTTACCCATAAATAGTAATGACAATAAAGTTTATTACTGAAAGTTATAACATTTGTAATTGTCACACGGGCGGCTCCAAAATTCCTTTATTGAATGGGGGCTGGGGGGCTGTCTGCTTTGGAAGGGGATCCAGGATCCAGGGAATACTCTTGCATTGGCAAAGCAAGTATATTCTTTTTATTTAAACGGTATATTCAAGATCAATATAAATATTAATGTTTTTTTAAAGAATCCTTTATTCGCACTTTATGGTTTAAATAGACATGTGAGCAAACGTTACGACATATTTATTAGGAAAAGCTTCGGCCCTGGTATCCTCATCCAGGTCCCAAGACCGAAACGTTTTCTAATTAATATATCCTAGTGTTTCCTCACGT
Source organism: Cherax destructor (assembly GCA_009830355.1). Taxonomy (NCBI): domain Eukaryota; kingdom Metazoa; phylum Arthropoda; class Malacostraca; order Decapoda; family Parastacidae; genus Cherax; species Cherax destructor. The sequence continues at coordinate 172,830 of WNWK01001597.1, read as the reverse complement.
GTCTTTTTAAACCACTTCGTCGGTATCAATTACCAAGGTTTATATCTTTCACGCTTTATATAAGAAGGAAAAAACAAGTGTCCCTTCCAAAAAATCAGAATAACAATTGCATGAAATTATATCAGTATGTAAGCTTTCCAAATAATGATATTCACCTTGGACTTTTTTTTTAATGCAATGATATACAGAAAAGGCATGATATATTAACCTTATTTTCAAATGAAAGGTTCAGGATAACTGTAAAGTTTCAGCAGTGTGAGTCTTCTGTTGTTATGGCAAAAGTATCGATGATACCTTCGGAGGAAGAGGAGGAGGAGGATGCTCTCAGGTAAGAGACCCAACATGTGGGTGAGAATGAATTGGGGACAGGAGAAGAACTGGAACTGGATAGGAATGTCTGCAGTTGTAGATAAAGAACCCGTGGCTAGACCCAGCAGCATGGCGTTGTATGGGCGATGTAGAACGAGCAGTGAGACAGGCAGTGCTTGCTGACAGGTGACTGGAGAGGAAATGGTGACTGGCTGGGCGTCTGGTAGGGTCTCAGGTCACGTGGTCACTGGAGGTGGCAATTCTTGGGAAGAGGTGCTGGGTGTAGCAGTTTAAAATTCACCACTTTGAGTGCCATTTTTTAGTTTTCTGAAGGCAGTTTTGGAGAGATGGTATAGCTGGACTGTGTGCTTGTCGTCATGAATGTGAATCTTAATGGATTTTAGTACTTCTTCTAAGGTGAATTGAGATGGCGGTCTACAGGTATACTTGACATTTCCTTCTTGTAGACAGGAGTATAGTTCCTTACAGGGCATATCCTTTCCTTTTGATGTGGTTGTGCATAAGTGAAGGCGTCCATTTAATAGTCCTTCCTTGTATATGTTGCATTCGGATTCCTCCTCCTCTTCGTCGGAGGATTCGTCACTGGATTCTGCTTCACTTATTCTTTCTGGTATTGTAGCAAGGGTAGGTTGGGAGTCTTGAGGCGCTGGTTGCGGTTAGTCAGAAACAGTGGTGAGGTTTGTTGATGACATGTTGGCTAGTTGTTGGTCAGGGACATTGTCAGTAGATGGAGATTGTTTAGGAATAGTGTTGTGGGCAGAGGAAGGTGGCAGGTCTTCAGGTGCAGTGAAGTTTACAATGTTGGGAATAGTCTTGAGGATGTCGGCAGGTGTAGAATCAGAGAAGTTGAAACTAGGTATGTTGTTTAAGCGGAAGAGTTCGTTAATAGTGGTGTTAAAAGTTCCAGGTTTGCTATATTAGCAAGGTGTGCAAACACAATGCAGTACAGCACTTTGAAAGGAGCACCGTCAGGAAGTGGTGAGGAGTTGCTGGATGATTTCCTTCCTTAACGGGCATTTTGCTGCAAGAGTATGATGATTACTCTGGAGTTAAGGCATGTAGGAGCAGAGGTGGTGGTGCAGAATCTCGAGTCGTATCCTTCATTTCCACAGTCTGAACAGAGATTCTGTCCTTGATGAGGCAGTCCTTAGTAGCATGACTATAGGAATAGCAAGTCCAGCAGGGAGAGACGTGTTTGTAGCGTTCAGGTTCTGGCAAGTCCGTTAGAGAGAGAACTTGGGCAGCCATAGCGATGTCGTAAAATATGATCTTGATCATAGAGGAGGCATTGAGAATACTGGTAATGGTGTCTACCGAGGCCCAGGCATTCTGTTCTTCGATGGAAGTCTTCAGTTCTTCATTGGAAGGGCCGTGACGATTTCGAAAACAGAACGTTTCGCCTTCAAGAATGGAGAAGATATGATGAATTTTCGATCTTTTAGGGCGTTGGTAGCGGTGTTGTCCAGTTTCTCAGCTCCTATATCGTCAATACAGACGACAGTAAAGGAGTCCTTCAGCGAGTGTATCGCAGTAAATTTGATCTGTAAGCAATTCCTTAAAGTGGCAGCAAGGGTAGTTTAGTGGAGTCATTGAAGAGCAGAAGTGATGACTGTAGAGTAAAAATTCCCCTCCCCTTCGGGGATCAAAGAAAGATTTCTTAAGAGGGAGCAGCTGTTACCTGCCCGTGGCGAGGTTGCAGTTGTTACCTTCAACATTCAGATTCTTGGTTCTTTTTGAATTTATGGATATAACTACAATATCACTTGGTCTGTTATCACTAATGTTGTTTCTTAAGTAAATATTCGTCTGTTGCAGGCAAGAAAAACTACATTGACATGCTGCAGACTTCCTTGGCATCAGTTGAAAAACTCGATTCATCATCGCAGGGACTTGGGGCTGAAAGAAATTATGGGGCTTAAGCCCTCAGTCCTCTGCCTGGGGCCTCCACTATTTTTGCATATGTGAATACAGGATTAGTTTACAAATTCCAAGCACAATAATATCAACAGAGCTCATGTATAAACAGAGAGACGTGTATCTCTTAGTGTATATACACTAATCAGTGACCAAAGACTATCAGTCCGACACACGTCACTGGATCATGTTTCCATCTTCATCTGCCTCGTTTCGCTTTAGTCTGACCTTCGTATGGCTTGTGTGGCATGCAAAGAGTACAACGTTTATTCGGCGCATGTACACACCCTCATAAAAGGCTACCTCCCCAACCAGCGAACCAGATGCTAAGGGTCTGACGATCGGGGCCCCATCGTCAGATCAGTATCTAGGTTCATCCAATCATAATGTGGGTCGGGCAATTATAAAGGTGATGTGGTTACCACTCACGTGTTTACCAGTGTCATATTCATTCTGCTGGTTGAAGCACAGTGGTCTCTCTGTCTTTTGGCTTCTATTGTTGCCTTGACTTACCGTGGCGTGCACGTATATTACCTATTGCTGTACATAGTGTATATAGTGTACATAACTCTGTTGATACTTTGTGAAGGAAAATACAATTCAAAGTTTTCTACTGTGTTTATTTTGTTCCAAGCTCCCTTTAACGACCAGGTTAACAGGCCTTGAGAACCTGAGTTTGTAATAGCTTGTCTTCGTCTAAATAGTACGTCTTTCTGAACCTTGTACGTCTTGCCTTCATCGTACAAGACTCTTTATCCAAGACCCGTTGAACGAGGCCGCCTTACAATGGCAGTAACCCGTACCGGGTCAAACTGCCACTTACAACTGACATCTGACATGCATGCCTCTGACCTCACAACCATGACTCACTGATTATCCACGTATATTTCTGCTGTTCACTACTGACATCTCGACAGCTCCCTCACTCCCCTTGTCTTTCTTGTACACCGTTAAATTTATAAGCTAATAAATGTTGTCTTTCCTCTGCTTATTTAAACAGTTGGCTAACATCCGAGTACCTATTTACTGCTAGGTGAACAGGACCAGGTGTAAAGAAACATGCCCAACATTTCCACCTGCTCCAGGATCGAACCTAGGTTCTTCGGTTGTGAGCCAAAGACACTTCTACTGAATCACTATGTCAGTGACTTAACCAGCTCTCCACACTGCTTTTTCACATCTGCCCATTAGCAATCATTATAAAAAGTCTGAGACACTGTATTATTATTATTACATATTATATTGAATGGGAAGCACTAAACCCGTTAGGAAATTTAGCTCTAATTCCTCGTATCAAGAGTTGTTCACCTATCAAGGTAAACTCTTTTCCCCATAGGAAGTGACAGTAAAGGATTTTTCAATACTGGTAATAGCGTAGCTTATGCAACCAATATTTTCAATCCTCTCTCACACAGAGGGGAGGCGGAGGAGGAGTAGCACGGCTAATCAAAAATCAGCGAAGCTTTGAAGAGGTGACTGGGATAAACAGACTTGCAACAAGACTGGAGGACCCAAAGGTGATTTACAACCCTCTTCCTAACAGTAGGAGACCGAGACAGGCATATGAAGACAACAAAGCAATGGTTGACACCACAGGAGTGGTAGGTAGGGGCGCGTGTAGGGCTAAAGTGAATCTATTTGCCATGGGCATGGGTGATTTAGTCACAAATAGATTGGGAGAACTGGGATCCACATAGGAGATAAGAAACGGGGAGGGCTAAGTTGATGGAGGTGGTTAGGGGAAAAATTTGTGTCAGCATGTCAAAGACACAACAAGAGAGAGAAAGAGACCTTGTAACAGCTCAAAGCTTGTAAATATATTTAGAAACCCTTAACCTAAACCTGTAAAACCCTTGTTTGTGTTGAGAGAGAGAGAATGAACCAGGAAGATTGGCCCTAATATTTACTGCAAATACGTCAGACATAGATGTAATAGAACTAAATGAAGAGGGAACAACAGTAGTGGAGGGTTAGAAAATCAGACTTTAGAAAAGGAACTTCGAAGGGATGAGAGAACTCCTGAATACTGTGCATCAGGAAAGGAAACAGGAAGGAGAGTCAAAGGATGAGATGTTGGAGTGCCTAGTTGGTAAGTACCAGGAGGCACTTGATTCAACCAGATGCAGAGAGGCAAAACAGAGATGCATAAGAGCCTTAAAACATTAGATACAGCGAAGAACAGACGAAAACAGAAAATTGAGCAGATTAGCGAAAGACAACTATGCAAGGGCTGAGTGACAATTTGAGAATAATAAAGTAGCAAAGGCTAAATCTAAACCACAACGGCTTCACAGCCACATCAAAAGACGACAATAGTAAGAAACCAGGTGACTTGATTGAAGAAGGCGAATAGCTCACGAAAAATGACAAGGAAATCTGCAAAGTGTTGAACAAACATTTTAAAGAGTCTTCTCTAAACGGGCAGCATCATAAAGCCTGAGAAAAAGAACACGCCACACACAACAGGGAAAGAGCTAAAAAATAAACTTTTGATCCAGGCTCTTTATATAATACATGTCGTGCCCATCTTGCAGCACGCGGCACCGACGTGGAATCCACACCTATAAAAAGAAAATTAAGAAACCAGACGTGCAGGGGTATGGAACGAGACTAGTTCCAGATCTTCAGGGTATGAGCTACGAGGAGAGGCTAACGAAATTAAATAGTATAATGACACTGAAGGACAAAATAACAATGAGAGACATGATAACATACAAAATACTCATAGGAATTGATAATGTAGACTGGGATATGCTGTTTGAGAGGTTGAAAACAGCTGGACTCAGATACGTCACAGGGATGTCAGGAAATATTTCTTTAGACTCACAGTGGTTGAAAAGTGTGATGACCTTGACGGCAGGGACCAAGAGGCTAAGAAGGGATGAATTTGGCAAGCAGCAAGATGAGAGGCGGGGCCAGGAGCTGGGAATTCAACCCCTGAAGCCACATATATATGAGTGCACACACACGTACGTATCAATCTACATCACGTTGTTGCTAAGGAACTCTTGTAACTTCTTTTGGCTTCTGCTCTTTGCAAATATAGCAAACTATTTATAAAGAGTTCTCAAACTTGACTGTGATTTTTTACGTCATTATGGACAAAATATTTTAAAATCTCTTGAACATTGTGAAATATTTGTCCCAAACTTCTTAGATTATTTCACACTCAAGCACATAATGTAAAAATAATTATGCTAACGAAGTTTGCATGTGATATGGCGTATTGCTTGAAGTAAGAAAACAAAGGCATGAGTTGCAGAACGAGTTTTTATTGGGACAACTTTTCGCCCCATGTCCACTAGGCTAACATCAACACAGAAACGTTGTCTTGCTCTTCAACGTTTCTGTCTTTGACGTAAGAGAGTGGCAATGTCAAAGGATCTTCTTATTTGTTAGTTTAAATATAGACGTGTGGCACTTCTTGTATTTTAGAATGGTAATAAAGGGACTGATTAATGTCGTTCTCGCTTGTTTTGATATTTTTAATTTAAGTTGGTTTAATTTATGCATTATTGTCCGGCGTCTTTTAGTTAAGTTTAATATCTTTATTATGCACCCCATGCCCATGGTGTGCACCCCATGCCCATGGTGTGGGTGGTAGTCAAAGGATTACAAAGTTTTGATATACGAACAAGTTAAAAAGTGGTAATGAACTATTTACATGTTTATATCTTGTCACAATCGTAATGAATTATTTATCCAGAGTCTTTTACATAGCTTAACATTTGACAAAAAAAATCATCAATTATATCAGTTATTTAAAGGTCAGTATGATTCAGAATCCATCCAAAAAATCCATAAATCAATTATAAATTCGTTATTCCTATCAAATCAAAGGAAATATTTAAACCGCATATTAATCTTAACTTCTTTGAATGACAAATTTGTTTAAAAAAAGATTAAAGCTGCAGGAGAAAATTTGATAAGTATTGTGCCCGAGTAACTGTAGGTTTGTGATAATGTTGGTAGAATTACCGACATATATTAGGTAAAAGGACACAACTAATGTGACATTTTATTGTGGCAACTTTTCGCTCTCCAGGAACTTTGTCAAGACTTTACAAGCAATACATGGACACAGAGGGTATATATATAGGTAATAAGAGTGAGGTGCAAAGCATAATATAATCGTTGTAGGCAGTAGTAGTACTAGTGGTGGTAGTAGTTGTTGTAGTACCTGTGGTAGTAGTAGAAGTGGTAGTAAATATGTGATGTAGATTTGAAAACAAATATACGAGACATGGTAGTATGGAAACTGAGAAACAGAGGGCAGGGAGAGGACAGGTAGCCTGATGCGAGGGCGACAAAGATGTGGAGGATGAGGCTGGTCTTTGCACCAGTCCCGCCCGTCCAAGACCTTGGCAGCCAGTATATAAAGAGCGACTTGGAGAGGACCCAGCAGACAGCTCCTCCTCGGTGGGTCAACATGAACGTTCTGGTGAGTTTTTAACACTTATAAATCCCCGCCATCTTTTTTTTTTTCGCGCTAAAAAAAATATTGCATTATTCGTTTCCACCTAAATGAATATGTTTAATTAGTCTCGCAAACAGCAGTTATAAATTATTTTATACTCTATGAACCACCATGCATTAGATAAGGGTTCTATGACTTCCGAAAAGATGAGGGTTCAAGGTGTTACTGAGGTTCAGTATTGTTAAGATTACATTGATTGGTCAGTTATAGGCTAATGATTCATGGTGTAAATTACCTTCAAATTAAAGTATGTTTTATATAAATTTTTAACCCTCATACATAAGAATTTAGTGATTTTATGTTTGAATTATTTAGTAAATTACCCAAATGTAAACCAGCATATTATGGAATAAAATTCATATACCACTGATAAGTATTTTTGTTACTTCAGACATTACTCGGCATTGTGACTGCAGTGTGTTGCAGCAGTGGGCAGCTCCTGCAATACCCTGGTGTGTATGGCAACTATCCTAGTGTGTATAGCAGCTATCCTAGAGTGCACAACACCTACCCTGGTGTCTATAGTGCTTACCGTCGTGTATATAGTCCCAGCACTAGTCTACATGGCGCTTACCCTGGCGTCTATAGCATTTACCCTGGTGTCTATGCAGCCTACCCTGGCCTTCTACCTAAAGCATCACAAATCACCTTCAAGACCGTGGCTTCTTCACCTGTCTCTGTAAAGTCCGCGGTTTCTCCTATTTCCGTAAAGCCTGTGGCTTCACCTGTCTCCATAGAATCTGTGGCTTCACCTCTCACTCTCAGAACTGTGGCTTCCCCACCTCTCACTCTCAGAACCGTGGCTTCCCCACCTCTCACTCTCAGAACTGTGGCTTCCCCACCTCTCACTCTCAGAACTTTGGCTTCCCCACCTCTCACTCTCAGAACTTTGGCTTCCCCACCTCTCACTCTCAAGACTGTGGCTTCCCCACCTCTCACTCTCAAGACTGTAGCTTCTCCACCTCTCACTCTCAAGACTGTGGCTTCTCCACCTCTCACCTCAAGTCTGTGGCTCCAGCACCATTGACGTACAACGCGGCTCCTCTAGCCCATGTAACCAGTGTCAAGTCCCAGTACCACGCCCAAGACGAACTGGGTCAGTATGCCTTCGGCTACTCTGGTGGTCCTTCTTCCCGGGCTGAGACTCGTGATGTCTTCGGCATCGTCCGTGGGTCATACAACTACATAGACTCCGATGGCAAGATACAGGCTCGGCACTACGTGGCAGACGCCAACGGTTTCCGAGTGGCCGGCACCAATCTTCCTGTTGCACCTGAAGTCCCTGTTCAGGCAATTGTCCCAAGTCCTGAGAATACCGCCGAGGTCATTAATGCTGAGGTTGCCTTTAAGATGCCTTATAAGGAGGTTACAGTCGGTGCCGCTGAAGTCCCTGATACCCTCGAGTAATGTTCAGTCTTGGTCGTTTCAAGTACTGGCGCCTACTTCCATTCACCTCTTTGAATTCCTCTCACATATATGACCAACCTGGTCTCACCACTTCCGTTGTAACCGATTATACTGCTACCCACGCCCTTGGGTATGTTGCGTCTGCCCCTGTTGCTGCTGACCTCTGCAACCAACATGTCCTCCGTCTTGAGACTAACCTTGTTCATGCTATTTCTTACTGCATGGACCGAGTGTAGCAGAAGAGTCAAGCTCACACTCTTCACAGGTGGGGTCTGAACGTCGTAGAGCACCTGCCAAAGAGAGAATGAAGCTTAGGTATATGTTAAGATCAGCTGAAAGATTAGTAACTCAGCGAAGACAGGTTTATGACCACCAGAGCATCAAAACCTTTATGCTGTGTTCAACACCTTCACATGTAAATATTGCATGTGTTGGCCTAGAGCTTATTTTCTGCAACTGAGAATTTTAAATAAATGATTTTTAAGAAAAAAGTATTGTATATATCCTTATTAATAAATTTATAATATAATTTCCATTTATATCTATGATGTTCATTTCTGAATTATTCTATGCCTAGCATATATTTGTGCCTCTCCACATCTTTTCCTCCTTCCCTCGAGGGAGGTTCCTTGATACTGGTGAGAGGATCTTGATCCAAGGAATTGGACTTGCCCTCTCCTTCCTTGGACCGAACCTGAATGCCTCCCATTCCTCCAGTCGCTGTATGATCGCTACTGTAATAATAATAATAATATCCTTGCTTCCCACTTTTCCAGAGGCAGGACGAACTGGAAGTATCCTCCCCATCCTCAAAACGAACAAGATTACCTTCCATCTCCCAGGCGCTGTGTGACCCCAATGGGTTTAGATCTTTCCCATTAATACAATAACAAGTCTTCCTGCCGACACGTTCTGCAGTTACCTATGTACGGTCGTCTCCTTATTTACATTTTCGTGCCACATAAAAGTAAAGCCGTCATCTACAACAGTAATGGTATACAATACCAGTCAGTGGCCGAGGGACTGATGACCTCACCTTCTACTGTCGTCGGTTATCATGTTTGTATTAAATTAATAAAGCGACTATCAAAAATGGTTATAATCATAACCATAATTTTTAAAGGGGTGGACTGGTAAGCCAGCGGAAGGCCTCGTCCAGATGACCAAAAGCTCCAGCAGCGGGTCACCATATGACTAAGACCCGCGTCAGGAAACACTTATCCTGTTTCCTGACAAACATATGTATGTGTATGTATACATGTGCATATGCAATAGATCACAGTAAACAGGTGAAATCACAATATGCAAATAACCATTGCAAAAAATAGTAAACTACCAAGCGCTTTCGTGATTTCTCACATTATCAAGGTTCTTGGTAATGTGAGAAATCACGAAAGCACTTTAACTTCACTATTTTTTCACCGTGGCTGTTTTGCACATTTGCAAATGCATACGTGTGCAAATGTATACGTACATAGATAAATGTGTGTGAGTATATATGCTTCAGCATATATACTCAGTGAGTTGTGTTTGCAGGTGGTCGAAACTCAGCTCCTCGCCCCGCCTCCACGTTCACTTTGATGATTGATTTCTGATCTCTAGGGCAAGAAATTAGAAACCAATAAACAATAAATATTAAACTAAATTAAACAAAACTAAACTAAACTAAATCTGAATTCGAGAGAGGATGCGGCAGGTGACAAACCCGCACTACGGTACTCTGAGAAAACTTCCCCTCACTCCTTCAGTTGCTGCCTTGCAATATTGCATAACTCCTGATGACGCACTGAGAAGTGTGAAAGTACTCGAGCTAAAGATTTCCACCCCACGTGGCTTGTCTTGCATATATATATATATATATATATATATATATATATATATATATATATATATATATATATATATATATATATATATATATATATATATATTATTGGTTTGGTAACTCAAATTTACTAATCTTATTATTTAAAACTTTAGCTTATCATATTTACTCTTTTGGCCCAACAAGAAGTTATTCATATTATCAAGCTGAAAACTTACTGAGAACTTTAAAATATTTTTTTACGCACTGCCTTTATATCGCTTCAGAAATAACCGGCAGCCAGTAGAACACCCTCCTGACGAGGCTGCAGTTGATCGTAGTTCATTGTCTAGCCACGACTGAGGCGAGATAAAGGAGAGACCAGAATACAAGATTGGAAGAAAAAAGTAATAGTAGTTAGTGGAAATTTTTTGTATAATTTTCCTAAATTTATAATGTGTAAATTTCAATAATGTATGTAAAAATGTGATTCTATTTGGACCCTTCGAGAAATTTCGAGTGAAGAATTGTGTGCAGCGGCCGTGGAGGAATACAGGAGGATGCCATAGTGTAAATAATGTGTGAGCACTGGTCTGTTAATAGTGAAAATTAATCTGGCATTATTGAGGCCAAAATTGGGTGTTTCGGACTGAATTTGTAATAGGAATCCAGGTTAATGTCCCCTGCTGAAGAATTGGGGCAGGAAATTTGCGGGACCTCCAGAATTACGTGTGGATGGTGAAAAATAAGGAGACTACGCCATCACTCACACAGGGAAGTACGCCATTGTCCTCTCATTTAGATTTCTCACTGGCCAGTGTAGGTTTCTATATGTTAGGTAAGCATTGTGGTGCGATCTAACTACAGTAATTAAATGGTAAGTAATAATACGAATTTCTTTTCTAATAACACTAGTATTGTATTATATGTATTGTATTAATAGTTATATTTTGTGCACCCAGCAAGCAAACCAATAACATACACTCCACGTAATTTTAATTTACCAGAGTAGCTTTTTTTTTGTTAATTATTAATTTAATGTCAGGTCAAGCTTTTTTGTGAGAGTAGTGAAGGAGTGGGCATCGAGGGAGTGACAGACCTGTGACCTACTGTGACAGTCCCACTTACCTCACCCAAATTACATGTAATAATTCAGGTAACACCCTGTAAACCTCATGCAGTTAATTTCTCACAGTAGTAATATTAGTTTTAATAATATAAGTAGTAGCAGGAGCAATTTTTTATCAAAACATACAACAAATATTATTAAGAAGAATTTAAAATCTTGATTATAATTGCATAGTGCTATGGTCAGTTATGCTTTCCTTCATAGGTGAATAACTTGTATGAATTTCAGTAAGCTCAGTCAGTTGATACCCATGATATAAACTTCAGAATAACAACCCCCTCCCCCCTTCCCTGAAAAGCAGCTTTTCAGACAACCAAACTCAAGCTAAAACACTGTGAGTGAAAAGTTCGCGTCTACATATAAATTACTGTCTGGATGTGTGAATGACTGAGATGAAGGCCATTTGCCTGTAGTCACATTTGTTTGCAGAGGAATATTGACTTTACCGACATCCCTTGGAACTACCCATATAGGGGGTAGGTGACGTTCCAGTATCCTTTACATAAATAACAAGCACATAGGTGAGAGGAGCTTACGACGACGTTTCGGTCCAACTTGGACCATTTGCGAAGTCACACTAACACAAAAGAGTGAGGGAACCAGGATACATAGGCGAGGGGAACAGGGACGGGACCAAGAGAGGAAGACAAAAGAAGTAGTGGTGGTGGTAATGCTGGTAGTGGAAGTAGTAGAAGTAATAGTGGTAATAGAAAGTAGGGAGAGTAGTTTTAGTGGCACAAGAGACACAAAGGGGAGTAAAAAGTGAAAGAAGGCAATAATAATTGTAGCAGCAATAGTAGTAGTAATGGAATGGTAGTAGTAGTAGTAGTAGAAGTGGGGTAGTTCAAGGACAAGAAAAAGGAGGACTGCAGGAGAGCTAAAGGCCCACAAGGGGTAAGACCAAAAACGCAGGGGGAATGGGAAACTGAAGGCCAGAACACACTTAGGCAGAAGAAAGAAAAAACAAAGAAAGAAAAAAGGAAAAAAATAGGAAAGGAGAAGAGGTAGGGAGAGGAGGAGAAGAAAGGATCAGGTCAAGTCACGAGTGTTCTGTAGTTTGGAGCATTTGACAATGTAATGAGATCTACAGAGACAAAGCCAGGACTAAGATTCATACATGGAAAGTTGGGTATAAGGGATAACTGAACAAGACGGCTGCCGTGAAGGGTACAAGTAGGGTAGACAGATTTAGCAGAGGACCCGTTCATAGAATGACTGTGATCTCTAACATGACAGAAAAGAGCATTACTGGTGTCGGCAAGCCTAAGACTTCTTTGTGTTCTTCAAGTCTGTAAGGAAGAGAGCGGTCAGTCTCCAAAGAACTGAAGAGGACAAGAGGAGCATGAAACAGAGCAGACACCAGGAGCATCTATAGAGGAGGAGAGAAAAATAAGTTTGATGTCTAAGGAGCGGCGAGAGAGAGAGTTGTTGAGATTAGTTCATACCTCTCCTTCTACTATAGATGTCCCTGGTGTGTATTTCATGCTTCTCTGGTTCTCTTCAATACTTTGGAGAAACTGGCCAGACTTAAAGAACACAAAAAAAATAAAAAAATTGTTAGGCTTGCCGACAACAATAATGGTCTTTTCTGTCATCCTATTGACTGGTCCTCTGCTAAAACTGTGTACCTTACTTCTAGCCTTCAACGCCGCCGTCTTGTTGAAGCAGCCTTTATACACAACTTTCCTAGTATTAATCTTAGTCTTGGCTTTGTCTCTATAGATGTCTTCCTTTCTCATTATATTGTCAAATGCTCCTTTCCTATTTTTTCTTCTTCTTTGTTTTCCTTTTTTCTGCCTGAGTGTGTTCTGGCCTTCAGTTTTTTCTCCCCTGTGTTTTTGGTCCCACCCCTTGTGGAGCCTTTAGCTCTCCTCCATTACTATTACTATTGCTACTCCCACTACTATTGCCTTCCTTCACTCCCCTTTCTATCTCTTATGCCCTACTTTGTACTACTTCCACTACCAGCATTACAACTACTTACTTTTCTTCCTCTCTTTGTCCCGTCCGTGTCTCTCTCGCCTATATATATATGCTGGTTCCTTCACTGTCTTAGTGTGACTTGTAAATGATCCAAGTCGGACCGAAACATCGTTGTAAGCTTATCTCTCCTACGTGCGGGTTATTTGTGCATTGTTCCAGTCATGGTACTCTGCCTTTTTTTCACTATGCTTTGTTGGCCCCGTGGCCTGGTGGCAAAAGCTCTCGCTTCACACGGTGAGGGGTCCGGGTTCGATTCCCAGGGAAGGGGTGGAAACATTGGACGTGTTTCCTTACACCGGTTGTCTATGTTCACCCATCAGTAAAATGGGTACCTGGGTGTTAGTCGACTGGTGTGGGTCGCATCCTGGGACAAAGCTGAACTAATTTGCCCGAAATGCTCTACATAGCAAGCGGCTTTCTATATAGTAGTATGTCATTGATGTCAGCTAGGCCTGTATACCTTGTACATGTACTTGTAGAAATTATTATTATTATTATTATTATTATTATTATTATTATTATTGTGACTCTCAGTACCCTGAGTCTTGTTAGTATCAGCAAATTCAACCTCAAATGACGTGCGACCCAGTTAATTTTGTTGCGTCACTTGACTTTAAGTTTCTTGAGGTTTGCATCTACAAACTCAAGCTTGTAAAATATTCCTTCTTATGATGTGTAGGAAAAGATATTCAGGAGGAAGCTGGTGGAACACACAACGAAATTCTGTCTCAGAGACCAAGTGAGAATTAAAAAAAAAAAAAAGAGAAATTTTGACGTTTTTGCCTCGTAAACCTGTTGAAAGATCTAGCAAGAAGTATAAAGATGGGTAGAATGTATGAAAACTTTTGACACATTACCCCTCCATATATTTATTTAAAATCTAGAAGAGGAGGCAGGTTTACAAGGAAAGGTGCTACAGTGGGTCAAAGAATATCTGATAAACAAAAGACAGTTACGGTGAGGACATAGGCAACAAGATGAGAGAATTATTGCTATGGAGGAGCGCTTAACCCGTAGAGGATGGAAGGCATTCAGGCTTAATTCAGGGAATTGGAGAACAGATCCAATTCCTTAGGTCAAGAGCCTTTCACCAGGATCAAGGAACCTCCCTTGAGGGGTCAAGATGAGAGAAACAAATTTGTCCCTCAAGGACTTGTAATAGGGCCGCTACCGTTCTTAAGATCCGTAAATTATCTACCAGAGGGGATCAGATCTTGCGGATCTTTTGAGATGAATAAAAACAGAAGACAGAGAAGCAAAATGAAGACTTGTACAAGCTCTGAGTGGTCAAGTAAGTACTTAATGGATGTCAATCCAAACAAGTGTAAGATTATGCGGACCGGAGAATAAAAGAGAAGACCAGAAATTGTGCATGCTAAACCGGAAGAAACAAGAGAAGACCACACAGGAACAAGGTTCTCGGAGTGAACACTGCCTTGCACATTTCCCTAGATAGTAAGTTTATTAAGGCACAGATACACATAAATAGTTACACAAATTATCATACATAATAACATATGCGTAAATTAAATAGGGTAACTCAAAAGAAGTCAGACAAAGTGACTTATTTCCATTGGGGTCCTTGTGGATGTACATATAAGATGTAAAGATATAAGATCATAATAATAATAATAATAATATTAATAATAATAATAGCTTTATTTGTACATGTACAAGGTATACAGGCCTAGCTAACATCAATGACATACTACTGTATAGAAAGACGCATGTTATGCAGAGCAGTTCGGGCAAATTAGGTCATTTTCCAGGATGCGACCCACACCAGTCGACTAACACCCAGGTACCCATTTTACTGATGGGTGAACATAGACAACCGGTGTAAGGAAACACACCCAGTGTTTTCACCCTTGCCGAGAATCGAACCCGGACACTCAGCGTGTGAAGCACGAGCTTTTGCCACCAGGTCACGGGCCATCGACAATCACTAGGACACGTTTATTGGAAACGTTTCGGTCCTGGGACCTTTGTCACCCCATATGTAACTCAAACTTAAGGGTGGGTAGGGCAGGGATGCTGTCACGGGGGAGGCAGGGATGCTGACACGGGGTAGGCAGGGATGCTGACACGGGGTAGGCAGGGGAGGGCAAGGAAAGCAGGGATGGGCAGGAGAGGACAGGGGTGAGCAGGTAGACTGAGATGAGGAAGATGTAAGGTTGCTGAGGATGACCAGGGCCCCACCACCAGCCCCGCCCAGCCCTGTCCTTGACAACTCCGTATATAAGAAGAACATTGGCCTGGCTCCAGCAGACAGCTCCTCCTCGGTGGGTCAACATGAATGCTCTGGTGAGTAGGCTACAAAAGTTAGTGATAACTTGCCGCGAGTTCAAGCCCCACCCATACCGTGGTTTGTTTGCACAAGTTAGTCATTGGTATATCAGTGTTAGTCACTGAGTGTGTGCATATGGATGTGTGCATAAAATTGCGTGTGTTCATTGTGTTTGCGTGTGTATGAGTAATTTTGTCAAAGTTTGCAGACGGTATATTTTTTATCCAGTGTATATATGGACGAAGTACAAAGTAACAATAATCTGAAGTAGTAACATTTATTTCACTCTCCAAGCTGAAGGTCATATTAAAGTCTTTTACCAGTAAAAGAAACTGGAGCTAATCTCCCTTGGATCAAACTTAATTACCTCATGTTCCTCGGATGCTCCCCTATGAATATAATAATAACTTCTCCTTATTCCCAACTAAATGGAACATGTTGACTCAGCTTTACAAGCAACTCTCATCAATCATATGTTGTTGTCAAACCTTCGTATGTTGTTGTCAGGGTCATTAGCAAGCTGACATACAACCCTCCAGCTGACATACAACCCTCCAGCTGACATACAACTCTCCAGCTGACATACAACCCTCCAGCTGACATACAACTCTCCAGCTGACATACAACTCTCCAGCTGACATACAACCCTCCAGCTGACATACAACCCTCCAGCTGACATACAACTCTCCAGCTGACATACAACCCTCCAGCTGACATACAACCCTCCAGCTGACATACAACCCTCCAGCTGACATACAACCCTCCAGCTGACATACAACCCTCCAGCTGACATACAACCCTCCAGCTGACATACAACCCTCCAGCTGACATACAACCCTCCAGCTGACATACAACACTCCAGCTGACATACAACCCTCCAGCTGACATACAACCCTCCAGCTGACATACAACCCTCCAGCTGACATACAACCCTCCAGCTGACATACAACCCTCCAGCTGACATACAACCCTCCAGCTGACATACAACACTCCAGCTGACATACAACACTCCAGCTGATAAAATACTCTCAGTAAATATCTTCATAATGTACTCCATACCCATCCTGTGGGTGATAGTCAGAGGATTACATAGGTACGTAATGAGTCCAGGGACTGGACCTCAGAATTTGTCATTGACAATACTACAGCAAAAGCTACGACTGTAAAACGTAATCATATTATTAAACGTTTTTGCTTTCTGACAGGATTGCTGATCTTTTCGGTCTCACGAACATGTAAGATGACAGGTAAATATTTCAAACCTCTTCCTATATTTAGTATACGCTTTACTTTTAAATTTAGGAAACCAGTTGGCAGGGACGATGATCCCGGAACAATTAACTGATACAGTATAGCAAAAGTGGAAACTGGTATCTCTGAGACACACCATCTCAAGGCCACATTGATGTGCCAGCTATATGATAATGGCTCTCGTAACATAAATTACCTTCCAATAAACAATTCTGAGTACCTGGTACACATACGGGCAAGAAGCAAGTGCTCTGCCTTCATAATTATTTATTTTAAATTAATTCATGCACGAATTCCTGGACCTTTGATTCGACACTACCATTATTTGTGTAAATTTCTGCGAATATGGTTCTAACATGCCAGTAATGTAATGTGTATTTATTTCTACAGACTGTACTCTGCATTGCGGCTGCGGCAGCAGGCAGCAGCGGGCAGCTCCTAGGTTACTCTGGTTTGTATGGTGCCTACCGTAATGTGTTTGGCGTCTATCCTGGTGTGTATGGCGCCTACCCTAGCGTGTATGCCTCCCATCATGGGTTCCTTCCTACAGATTCAAAAATCACTCTCAAGACTGTGTCTCCAGCACCTTTGACGTACAACGTCGCTCCACTAGCACCTGTGGCTCCTGTCCAGTCTCAGTACCACGCCCAGGACGAACTGGGACAGTATTCCTTCGGCTACTCTGGTGGTCCTTCTTCCCGGGCTGAGACACGTGACGCCTTCGGCATCGTCCGCGGATCATACAACTACATAGACGCAAACGGCAAGATACAGACTCAACACTATGTAGCAGACGCCCTCGGCTTCAGAGTTGCCGGTACAGATCTGCCTGTGGCACCAGAGGCCACTGCTGCAGGTCCCGACCCTGTTCAAGATACTGCTGAGGTCGCTGCCGCAAAAGCCGTCCTCAAAAAAGCTCACGATGAGGCCGCAGCCGCCGCCGCTGCCGCCCCTGACACCCGCAAGAAGCGTGCAATTTCTGTCGTTCCTACCTACTCTTCCCTTAGCTTTCCCTACGGGCACACCCATCCAATTGTAGTAGGCTCTCGTCTCACCTACACGTCCGATCTACCTGGTCTTACCACTTACCGGGTTGCCCCCGCCTATACTGGTACCCACGCCCTCGGGTACGCCGCCGTCGCCCCTGTTGCTGCTGCCCTCCGCAACGGTGTCCTCCTCCGTGTTGAGAACAACCCTGGTCATGCTGTCTCCTATCGCGTGGACTAAGGGTAACAGAGCAACCAACCCACTCACGTTGTCTCCACCATAGTGGTCTGGGAGTCGTAGAGCACTTAATATAGAGCGTTAGATGGTCACGCCGAAGGCTCTAATTGTGAAATAAATATTTTGATAAATTAAATCATTTATTCGGGAAGAATATTGTACCTTCTTAGCATGGCGTTGATACATTCTCGTGTAAATATTGCTCCCGTTACCTAAATTTCTTTAATGTGAATAAGATTTTTAAATAAATGAGTTATGCAATACTCTCTTATTTCCATTGTGATATTTATCCCTTTTCCATATAATCTAAATTTACATTCATGTACATTCACCATTAAGTTGTTTTAATCCTAGCAAGAATTTGTGCTTGTGGGTCCTTATTTTCCTCTATTATTTCCATGTCATCTCATATGTTAACTAAGGCAGGGAATTTCAGGCCTTTTGAAGCCACGGAACATATTTTGTAAAAAATAAATTACAATAAATTCAACCAAGAAAACAAAAGGAAATAATGTTTTAGTAAGGTTCCAGGAGCTGAGCCTCGACGCTTTGATGTAGTTAAGCAAGTTAGTGGTAATGAACTATTTACTTATTTAACTCTGGATACAACCTTAAGGAGTTATATATACAGACATGAATTCAGCCACAAAACATTACAGCGTAGCTAATATGTGGTTCCGAATGATTGTGGATTGTGATTGTAATTTATTATTACAATCAAGAGGATCTCTGAATCTGTAGTGGTCAGCACAAGGAGGTCATGAGAGGTCATCAGGTTCAATCCTAAGAAACGGCGATCAGGTCAAATTACTTGGATCAAGATCCCCTCACCAACGTCTAGGAAACTCCCTTGATGGGGTTATGTGAAATAAAATACAATATGCAGTTAAAATTTATTTAATAGCATTAACACGGACATTATCATCGTGAACCTGAAAAAAAATAAAAACTGATAACATAACCTGACACACCAGAGTGAGCAGTACTTGATCACCATATGTGCCTTGAGAGATGCTGCTATTTCTTACTCTCACTTCACATCAAATACTTATAGTTGCCAGTTTTATTTATACATTTTTAAACACTGTGTGCCTCATCTTTCTCATTAACATAGTGTAAATGCATCTCAGGCTCTCAACTCATACTTTTTTCATGCTGTCAGCCACTTTTTCATTAAAAATGTATATATATATATATATATATATATATATATATATATATATATATATATATATATATATATATATATATATATATATATATATATATACACACACACACACAAAGATGGTACACTCCTCTCCCATCTTCCTCACAGTTTCGTAAGATCTGATTATTAGCACGAAGCCTCCATGAAACCTTAAATAAAGCTCCGCAGAGCCTAGCTTGAAATTTCATGACCTAAAATACTATTTTGTTGTTTTCGTATTTATCTCATCATCTTTTTCTCTGAGCGACTTCATCTGCCCAGGTGAAGATAGTTCATCGCCAGCCCTGAAGCCCCTGAGCTCTCATTATCATATACACATTACACATAACATTCAAATGAATATTTTGGATTTGCCTTGGTACAGGCGAGTGTCAGGTGATAAATTCTTGAGCATCCGAAACATCCTTTCTAGTGGTACGGTTGTAATACTCTCGCATCTTGTTGAATCCATGCCACGAAGAGTTCGGGAGGCCATGGAGGGCCCTACCCAGCACAAGAATGGTGTACCTAATAAAATGCCCACTGAGCGTATATCTCTTGAGGTTTTTCCTACTTTGCATTACAGAAGTTAGGTTTGTCAGGACAAGTGTTTCTTGACGCGGGTCTTAGTCAGGTAATGACCCGCCGTTGGAGGTTTTGGTCATCTGACCGAGGCCTTCCACTGGCTTACCGGTCCACCAATTTAAAATTATGGTCATAGTTATAACCATTAAATACTAGCGGAGAGACTGCATTACAGAGTTGTTATTATTATTATAATCAAACAATGCATATTTATGCACGTCACAGTGTAACGTGCATAAATATGCATTGTTAAAAAAATAAATATAGTTTCACAAAATTAAATATGATTTATTTTATTTAATAAAGAAAACTGCAGATATTGTATTTAATGCAAGTTAAGATTTTCTTAACGTTAACATATCTTGAAAACTGCAAGTTAAAGACAAGTAAATAAGCCAAAATAGCCAGAGAAACACGATACATTAAAATCTATCATTATTATTATTATTTTCACGGGGAAAAACTAAAAACGTACTGATCATACAGCACCCCAGGGAATGGGAAACAATGAAGTTTTATTCAACGATATGAAGAGTAACTCCAGCTCCCTGGATCAAACGCTCATCACTGTGTCGATCAACAACTCGTCAGCCTCTTGATGGCATTATGTTACAAACACTAGGCTTCTGCAGTGTTTTAATCTAAGACTCTTAGGCCTCTTTATATTGCTGATCAGCAGCTCCTGGATCTCTTCAAACGATTGACAACACAGAGAAGTAACAATTAGTATATCTAATTCGTTTATTTAGGGCCGTCCCGTAGCTCGATCGCTAGTGCACTCAGCTCACACCCTGAGGTACACAGATTGAATCCCCAGTACGGCTGGAAAACATTAGGGACGTGTTCCATAAGACACCTGCTGTCCATGTTCACCCATCAGTATAAAATGGGTACCTGGGTGTTAGTCGACTGGTGTGGGTCGCTAGGCCTGTATACCTTGTACATGTACTTGTACAAATAAAGATATATTATTATTATTATTTGCACTTTAGTTCTAGTGCCACAATCCATCTGTAAATTAGCATGAAGAATAAACCCTAAACAAGGTGTTAAAGTCAATTCTCAGAGTATATCCACAAATATATAATCGTCTCTGAGTATATGTACCCGCTGCTCTTTGTCCAATAAACAAACCAATATTTCCACAGTATACAATACACGGGTTTAGAAGACTGGATGACATTTGAAAGTACCCATGGAAAGCCCCTGATTAAGCATAGCATTTCGGGCAATCTTATAGTCCGAAAAGTTGACTGTGTGAAGGAAATGCAGGTGTTGATAGATGTATGGAAGTGTAATACATGGTGGGTGTGACGGTACAGAGAAGTGCAGGGCAGGGCAGGTAGCCGGAGGTGAGGAAGACGTGAGGATGCTCATAATGATTGAGGCCATAGCACCAGCCCCGCCCGTCCTGGACCTTGGCAAGCCGTATATAAAGGACGTCTTTGCCCGGTACCAGCAGACAGCTCCTCTTAGGTGGGTCAACATGAACGTTCTGGTGAGTATGTGTGTTTTATCAGTGATACATATATATATAAACTTTGCAAGTCCACAATTATTATACATTCGTATATTTTCAGAAATCTTCTATATATTGTATGGTTCAATATCAGAGTATCATTAAACCAACTATTACGATAATACTCTCTGTATTACAACGAGATACAATATCGACTTTAAGAGCGCATTTAAAATTTCCTGGAAATCTAAATAGGAATAAATGGTCAAATGTTCTCATATTAATTTGTGCCAATTAGGTCTTGTGATTCGACAAAAATTTCAGTCAATGTAAACTTTATCTATATTTTCAGACTGTACTTTGCATTGCGGCTGCAGCGGCAGGCAGCAGCGGGCAGCTCCTAGGTTACCCTGGTTTGTTTGGTGCCTACCCTGGTGCATTTGGCGCCTATCCTGGTGTGTATGGCGCCTACCCTAGCGTGTATGCCGCCCATCATGGGCTCCTTCCTGCAGCTTCAAAAATCACTCTCAAGACTGTGTCTCCAGCACCTCTGACGTATAATGTAGCTCCGTTCGCCCCTGTGGCTCCCGTCCAGTCCCAGTACCACGCCCAAGACGAATTGGGTCAGTATTCTTTCGGCTATTCTGGTGGTCCTTCTTCCCGGGCTGAGACTCGTGACGCCTTCGGCATCGTCCGGGGGTCATACAACTACATAGACTCTGATGGCAAGATACAGACTCAGAGTTACGTGGCAGATACCAACGGCTTCCGCGTGGCCGGCACTAATCTGCCGGTGACCCTCGATGAGAGTCCTGAACCAGTTCAGGATACTGCTGAGGTTGCTGAGGCTAAGGCTGCTTTCAAGAAAGCTTACGATGAGGCATCAACTGCTGCAGCTGCCGCCCCTGACTCCCGCAAGAAGCGTTCAGTCCCTGTCGCTTCTACCTTCGGAACCTACTCTCCTTTCAGCTTTCCCCATGGATTCTCTGCTCCACTGACCTACTCTCACCTAGTTGTTGGAGGTTCTCCTCTCACCTACACATCAGCTCTGCCTAGTCTTACTACCTACAGGGCTGTCCCCGCTATCACCCCCTATACTAGTACCCACGCCCTCGGGTACGCCGCCGCCTCTCCTGCTGTTGCTGCCCTCCGCAAGGGTGTACTCCTCCGTATTGAGAACAACCCTGGTCATGCTGTCTCCTACCGCGTGGACTAATTGTAAGAGGAGCCATTCTCATGCTGTCTCCACCCATGTGATCCGGGCGTCGTAGAGCATCTGTCATAGAGGAACTGATGTTTTGCACCGAAGGTTTTAATTATGAAAGAAATGTCTAGAGCAGTCAAATCATAATTTAGCCGACGAAAATACTATACTATCTGAGCATCAAAGCCTTTATGCTGGTATTGACGACACACCAACACATGTAAATATCGCTCTTGTTGACTTGAAATTTACTTTCTGTGAATGAATGACATGAAGTAAATGATAAATGCAATAAACATTACTTATTATAATTACTTATCCTTTTCCCCCTGCTTTCTCGATTGACATTCAATGTTTAAGTTTTTTCCGAATTTCTCCATCTTGGCATGTATTTAAATAGTTCTGTTTCCCAGGGTATTGATATGTGTGGGGTCTCTGGCTATATTCCCATTAATCGCGAAATCGTAATATAATTGGGAAGAAATCAAAGAACGGTGGGACTTGAACCCATGGCTAGTGATTAACACAGGTCAGTGAGGTTTAGGATTCGCTTGCCATGGGTTCAAGTCCCACCTGCTCTGTCCATTAAGACCCTATTTTGTCAACTATGATCTAATTGCCACACTTCGCTGCCCTCGATTTTGCTTATTTTTTTCTTTCTATTTC
Organism: Cherax destructor; assembly: GCA_009830355.1. Classification (NCBI taxonomy): domain Eukaryota; kingdom Metazoa; phylum Arthropoda; class Malacostraca; order Decapoda; family Parastacidae; genus Cherax; species Cherax destructor. The sequence continues at coordinate 149,921 of WNWK01001597.1, read as the reverse complement.
TAATTATTCTGATATATTTTCTTCCGACGTGTTATAACTCTAAATTAAGAAAGTCTTTTGGACACCAGTGAGGGTATGATCTCATCTTAAGATAAACTAATATTTAGTGATTCCTTGTTTTTAAGCAGAATATTAAAGGGAACAGATGCTTAAGTAGTGAACGGGGTCATCATGTCTCAGTATATGTATAGTGAGGGTTTAAGTTACTCCCTAAAATAGGGAGTAAAGTATTCTTAACTGGCGATGAACAAGTTACATGCAGCCTTAATAACACTCGTAATGGTGATAGGTTTTAAGCTTAATTAACCATCCAGCTACAAGATTTCTTACAGCAACAATGAAAAGGTACTTGTGGGAAAGAATGCATGGATAGTGCGAGCCATCCACGCTGGATAATTTTCAGAACTAAACTAAAAGAAACGTTGCGCAGGTATTACAAAAAAAAAGTGACGAGAAATCTGGTATCACCTGAAGAGTCGCTCGGCCTCCCCAGCAAAACAGTGAAATATAGTTAAGAAAAAATTGTAAATTATTCTATATTACGAAAATTTTAACAGGCATATGTTAAGCTGCTGTTAGTTTTGATAAAAAAAAAACATTAAAAATAATAAATGAGAGAAGAAACAATTCTCTCATTGCCTATTAATTTAGCCAGTTATAACAATTTACAATATTTTGCATGACTGCGTCAAAAAGTATAGTTTCATCTGTACCAGTTGTTTTGTGATGGGAAAATATGTTCTTTCAATGTCATGTTATGGTGACAGTTACGAGTAAACGTTGCTGCTGTTGCGGTAATTACTGTTGTTCTTTTGTCATTATTGTTGATGCTTATTATTGTTGATTCTGCTGCCATTATTGTCATTGTTACTGTTGTTGCTGCTTCCGTTGTTATTGGTACTGCCTCTGCAGGTGCTTGTACTGTTGTTGTTACTCTATATCATTACTATCATAATACCCATGTTGTCATTATCATTACTAATACTAGTGTTCTTATTATTACAATTATTTCTACTCTTGCTACTGCTGTTACTACTCATTACAATATGTACTGTAAATACTACTACTACCACTATTATTATTATCACTACTATTACTACCACCACTGATACTACTACAATCACTACGACAAGTATTATTAGCAATATTTTGAAACTACCACTGCTACATCAACTACTTGCTACGTTGCACAAAGTTGTTACACCATTCCTTTCACTCTCATAATAATTGAAAGATCGAAATACTATCAAAATACATGTTAAAATTAATTACTGCAGACTACTAGGAGGTATCGAGGTAGAGATGATCCAGCTGGTGAGAGGGCAACAGGACGGCTCAGAGGAGCCTTTAAAAATTTTCCCACATGCTCAGTTTGCCTAATGGTTTCTTCTTCGCCTTGATGCTGCCGAATGGCTTTTCATCCAAGAAATTGGTGTATACTCTCTTTCCTTGGATGATACCTGATTACCTCCCAATTCATCAGGCGCTTCATGACCGTACAGGCTTCGCACTTGCCCACGAAAACAATAATAGTAATTCTCCTCTCGACAATTATCAAGATTTCATTAATTTTTGTTTTGACAGAGTCCCACACAGAAAACTGTTAAAAACATAACACTTGGAAGAGGGGAATTGCATATATAAGTTGAAATTATAACAGAGACCGGTCACAAGTGCCGTTGCACAAGGACAAGTGTGTAAATAGAAAGGCATGTTGAACATTTAGAAAACCTTTAATGAGGATATATTTTGCCAACCAGAAGTAGAGAGAGGCTGTGCTGCCTGACTGCAGCCGTCTGTGTACTTTAAGAATTTCACTGTAATGTTATACTTTGCTAACATGGCTTCCTCAATAGGCTTTGAGGTCTCTGTCGTGTTTAACAAGCAGAATTAATACTTGTAAATGAGATTCTAATTTTTAAGGAAAATAAGAAATTGAAAATTTGTTTAGATAAGTGCTAATAATGAATGCGTAGGGGTTGGCAGTAGCAGAGGGAGACATATAAGCCGTAATGAAGGGGGGTTGGCAGTAGCAGAGCGAGACATATAAGCCGTAATGAAGGGGGGTTGGCAGTAGCAGAGCGAGACATTTTTTTTTTTAACACATCAGCCGATTCCCACCAAGGCAGTTTTCATCATCATTCACTCCATCACTGTCTTGCCAGAAGGGTGCTTTACACTACAGTTATAAAACTGCAACATTAACACCCCTCCTTCAGAGTGCCGGCACTGTACTTCCCATCTCCAGAACTCAAGTCCGGCCTGCCGGTTTCCCTGAATCCCTTCATAAATGTTACTTTGCTCACACTCCAACAGCACGTCAAGTATTAAAAACCATATGCCTCCATTCACTCCTATCAAATACGCTCACACATGCTTGCTGGAAGTCCAAGCCCCTCGCACACAAAACTTCCTTTACCCCCTCCCTCCAACCTTTCCTAGGCCGACCCCTACCCCTCCTTCCCTCCACTACAGATTTATACACTCTCGAAGTCACTCTGTCTCGTTCCATTCTCTCTACATGTCCAAACCACCTCAACAACCCCTCCTCAGCTCTCTGGACAATCGTTTTGGTAATCCCGCACCTCCTCCTAATTTCCAAACTCCGAATTCTCTGCATTATATTCACACCACACATTGACCTCAGACATGACATCTCCACTGCCTCCAGCCTTCTCCTCGTTGCAACATTCATCACCCATGCTTCACACCCATATAAGAGCGTTGGTATAACTATACTCTCATACATTCCCTCTTTACTTCCATGGACAAGGTTCTTTGTCTCCACAGACTCCGAAGTGCTCCACTCACCCTTTTCCCCTCATCAATTCTATGATTCACCTCATCCTTCATAGACCCATCCGCCGACATGTCCACTCCCAAATATCTGAATACATTCACCTCCTCCATACTCTCTCCCTCCAATCTGATATCCAATCTTTCGTCACCTATTCTTTTTGTTATCCTCATCACCTTACTCTTTCCTATATTCACTTTTAATTTTCTTCTTTTACACACCCTACCAAATTCATCCACCAACCTCTGCAACTTCTCTTCAGAATCTCCCAAAAGCACAGTGTCATCAGCCGTAATGAAGGGGGGTTGGCAGTAGCAGAGCGAGACATATAAGCCTTAATGAAGGGAAGAAAATGTTAATAGCAATGATGAGAAAACTGTTTACTGAAAATGCAGAAATATAAGACTGAGAGAGCAGAGTGAAGAATATACATCGCTTTACTATTATCCACGACGAGTGTAGAGTCGTAAATAAAGAGAAAGACAGGGAAAGAGCATCTAAACTATAGGTAAGGAAATACTTATTGTTTTGAATCGTAAATTAAATACACGAAAAAAAAAACATTCTGCAATATGGACACGAAAGCCAGACGGAGTGTGTTACTCTGTAGCTGGTATGGAAGATATTGTTATCAAGTTGGATAACATATCAGGTAATGCAAGCCCCATTATCTGACTCAGTACTGGAGGAAATAATGTTAGGCAAAGCAGAAAGCAGGACTTGCTTACCAAATACAGGATAGCTACTGAGTTAATCAAGTCAAAGGGAGGGATCCCAATCGTACGTAGCATTTTGTTTATAAGGGGAGAAGGCAGTGAATGGATGTCTGTGACAACGGGTGTAAACTTCTGGCTATACAAGTATTGCAAGGACCCTGATATTCATTCATTGACATATGGGTTCCTTTCTATGACAACCACGATATGCATATAAAAGACTGCATCTCTCACTGGTGCAGGGGGTCATAATATTAGCCAGTTCAGTCGAGGGAGCCATTGCTAAATTGTGGAAGATTTTTAACTGAAATAAGACTGAGGTACGGAAGTACGTGGGAACAAAGGTATTTCAGTACTAGGGACACAAGAAGCAAAAATTTGCCAAAATAATTTAGAAAAACGTTCAGAAAATAAGATAGCTCATAAGATAATTGCTGATAAAAATAGGAATGATCTACAAAGAGACAGGAAACAGAAGAGGAAAAGTTAAAAATAACCAGAACAAAAAAAATAAATTAGAGTCTAGGACTTAAATTCTCCATAGGACTTAGGGGGCTCAACGAACACATCGCCTTTATCTCCTGAAATTATACAGCAACACTTCCGAAGAGGATATATATCCAGACAAAAGGAATAGGCGTTGTAAGCATGAGTGAAGAAAACTACATTGGAAAACAAAATTGGAGCCTTGCTACAGGACTCCAGCGCCTGTGAGATTTACGCTAAGAATGAACTAAAAAAAAATAATAAAAAAGGACTTCTGTCTGAATTCCGGAGGATTCTAAAGCGATGTAAAGCAGGAATAATTTTTTTTTTACACAATCCTCACTAACCCCAAGCCTGGCAGGATATATACTCCCGAAAATGAACAAAACTAATATTCATGTCTCATCACCTCAGGGATATCTAATTGGATCAGAGTTGTATAATAACGACAACTTGTTAAACAAGACACATGTACAATACCTGGGCGTCTTAATTTCAAAGGCGCTTCACCTACCATAAGCTATATCAGTCTATAGATGCGAAAACGAAGACATATAGAATTAGTTTAACAGCTTTATTATTCACCCCATACCCATCCTGTGGACTAAGGCGTCTCGGAATTTTGGTGGGCTTCTCGTGAGGCGTACTAAAATATTCGGGGTTCGATTTCCGGCTAGTCGCATTATTGTTATTTGCTTAAAACTATTCGTTCGTGGATGCATTAGCATGTGTACTGCTCGTGAAGACTGCTATTCCAAACGGGAGGAGAATGAAATTAGTTCTGTAGCTTCCATGGCCACGTATGTGCTCGCATCATGTGACATGTCCAGTGGTCCTGGGTACCTGATGTTTGGAACATTGATGGCCGACTGGACTAAGGCACCCCGCAGAAACAAACGGGTATATACAGAGAAAGATCGCACTGAGCTGGATTCGAAGCCACGTCAGGGAGGCTGGCAAGGTTCCACAAGTGATGCTCTAGCATCTGTGACCGAGAGGTCTAGAGCCTTGCTAGCCTCCCTGACGTGGTTTCGTATCCTGCTGACTGCGATCTTACTGCATTGGTGTTACAAACATACTATACTTATCTTACATGGTTGTAGCAAACATACAATACTTTCCGTGCTTGTTTGTAACTTAGACCAACACCACACTTGGTTGTTACACACACGAACATGTTTCTTGCTTCGTATATACACACATACTATACCTACCTTGTTTGGTTGTAACAAACACATCACAACTACCTTGCTGGGTGTTACACACACTATACTTACCCTGCTTGGCTGTAACAACTACACAATCATACCTGCCTTGATTAGTTGTAACACAACACTGTATCTACCCTGCTACACCTTCCTTACTCGGCTGTAACAAATACCGAGTCACACCTTCCTTGCTTCGTCCTAACAAAAACATCATCCCTGTCTTCGCTGTAATAAATACAGAATCACACCTTCCCTGCTTGGTTGTAACAAACACAGTATCACACCTTCCCTGCTTGGTTGTAACAAATACATCATATCTAACCGACTTGACTGTAACAACATTATACGTGCCCTTCTTGCTTGTAGCACAACACTATACTACCCTGCTTGGGTATAACACATTACACCTACCCTGCTTAACTGTATCACAGTACTGTACCTTCCTGCTTGATTGTAACAAGCAAAATGATCTTATAAGTGACAGACCAAGCATATATAGCCTACCCTTCAGTGGTTCAATCTTCAACTCAGGTTTCACCTCCAAAATATAGCATTCGCGCAGCATAGATAATGAAGTGCAGCTATTCAAGGTAATTCTACCTTCCTTGAACGCATATTTACGGAATATAGATTTACTCCTTTTCTTTCTCATTATTGTTCTATGAAATCTACGATTTGCATTAATTTTTAGTAGTGAATGTCTCTAGGCTAGGCTAGGCTAGGCGAGGCTAGGCTAGGCTAGGCTAGGCTAGGCTAGGCTAGGCTAGGCTAGGCTAGGCTAAGCTAGGCTACCTCTACGTAGTGTGAAAATTAGATTACTCCAAAGATTTAATAGTTGAGCTTGCAACCACAACTTGTTCTGTCCATATATGTTCAATGTTAAGATTTTGTGTGTGAATAATATTTGTTATAAAAACTGTCAACCGACATCATTCTAATTAGTAAAATAAATATTCAATATCAAAGTAATTTAGAGAATATACCTTACTATGTATTTCGATGCTTTACTTGTTACAGTTCAAACAAGATGCACTTTCTACAATCAATAGCGACGGACCCACGGTCATCCTGGTGCCTATGTAATTAGTGAATTTACGTACGCACCGGGTACAATAGTGGCCTCGTATAATGTCTTGCAGGAATAATAATATATGGATTGAGGGGAAGCGGAGACTACGCCCTTGTTGGTGGTGGTGGTGGTGCTGGTGGAGGTGGTAGTGGACTTGTATAAAAGTCGTGTAACTTGTCATTACTGCAGGCAGCTCCTCGTTGTGGTTCAACATGAACGCTCTGGTGAGTTATCAACTTTCCAGTATGTTAAGTAAAAGGACACAAATACAACTAATGAGACATTTTATTGTGGCAACGTTTCGCTCTCCAGGAGCTTGAAAAAAGCTCCTGGAGAGCGAAACGTTGCCACAATAAAATGTCTCATTAGTTGCATTTGTGTCCTTTTACTTAACATATTGTCGGTAATTCTACCAATATTAATGCAATTTTCCAGTAACCTATGTTGGCTTCTTCACTCAGCCACTATGATACTAGTTGTAGAATTTTTATGTGATTTTTTTTCTCGACAGACTGTGTATATCATCGGGGTACTTGCAGTTTGCTGTGGGGCACAGCTAATTGGCTACCCAGGAGTGTCACCCTACTTAGGATATGGAAATTTCCCTTTTGGCTTGTCTGCTGCCCCGGCTCCAGTGCCATACACCGCATCACCTTACAATCCTTTAATATATAACCCACAACAGTATGCTCCTGTGCAGTCCCAGTACCATGCCCAGGATGAACTTGGCCAATATTCCTTCGGCTACGCAGGAGGTCCCTCAAATCGTGCTGAGACACGTGACGCCTTCGGCAACGTCCGTGGGTCCTACAACTACGTGGACTCTGAGGGCAAAGTACAGACTGTGAGTTACGTGGCAGATGCCCTTGGCTTCCGCGTCGCCGGCACCAATCTACCCGTGGCCCCCGCCTCTCCTGAGGCTGCACTCCCAGGTCCCGTGCCCGAACCTGTCCAAGACACCCCTGAGGTTGCCGCCGCTAAGGCTGCCTTCCAGGCCGCTTACGACGAGGCCGCAGCCGCCGCCGCTGCTGCTCCAGAAACCCGCAAGAAACGCTCCGTTGTGGCTGCCCCAGCTCTCGGTGCATACTCTTCTCTAGGCTTCTATCCTTTTGCCTCCGGCATCGCTCCTACCGTCTACGCAGCTGCTGCTCCTGCCCCCGCCCTCCGAGAAGCTACACTCCTTCGTATTGAAAACAATCCTGGTCATGCTGTTTCATATCGCGTTGATTAAGAGTTGTAGAGCAGTTAGGCCCGTGGCTGATCCCTTGGTACTATTTGTTATACACATAACAGTTCTCAATACTTGTGTTGCTACTAGTAAAATATACAAGAAAATGTCATAAACTCACGAAATCGTAATAACACGATTGCAAACAAATCACGGGACGGGTGGGGTTTGAACCCACTGGCTTGTGAGTTTTAGTACTCACTTGCCATGGGTTCAAACCCCACCCGTTCCATGAAATATCATAAACAATATGAACTGGTACCAGTACTTAGTGAGACGCCTCTGGTTTTCTGTTGACAACTCGTTCTTGGTGCATACACAGTAGAGAGCTCCCTCATGTACCCATACTAGACTAAATATTATGAGCAATTTGTCAAACTTTTCAATAAAGTTTACTACTTTCTCTGAGGACTTTTGTCAATTTTCCTGCATTCATAAAGTGCATCCCATGTCAAAAGTCGTGTCTTCTAAACTGCAGAATAGATATCTGTCAACTGTTTATAGTGAATGAAAAAGGATGCGGATTTAAAAATTTACCACAAGTAAGAAACATTAATAAGGGCAATACAATGACTGATATCACAATGTTGTACTTAAAAATAAGCCAAAATAATCCTAGTAGCACTTTAACTTAATGTCTGAACGACAGAGTTATATAAACCGAGAAGTATACGCAGTATTTTTAAGTGTATATTTGCAGAATATATTTTAAGTCCTATTTTAGGAATTAAAGTACCCTTGAATGGTGGTTAGTGCAGACTTAATAACTGTCATGTAATCGATAGGTTTTAAACTCAATAAACCAATGTATATAAAAAAATGCATATATATATATATATATATATATACTGAAAGATATCACCTCGTGGTATGTGCAGTGCTATACATTGATTGGTTGGTTTATTGAGTATAAAGGCTATCGACTACATATACAATAAGATCACAGTAAACAGGTGATATCACAATTTGCAAACTTGTTTCTGTAGTCAATGCCTGTTAGAACTTTCAACCAAACTAAAGCCATAAGGACGCACTCAAAGCATTTCATAAAAATCAGAATTCCACATAAAGATGTGCAGGAAGTGGTGTAAGAGACTCAACACTTGTTGACCAACATGTGTCACACGTAACATGTGAGCAACACCTAACAACAGCCTCGCCCAATTTATATATAAAAATAGTAGAGGGTCAATTCGAAAACGATAGGACATGAAAGACAAAACTGGACCCAAAATTGCTCCACAGGAGGAAAATGACTGTAATAAATCAGTTCATAAGACAGAGTGATAAGAGAAGAAAACTCACGAAGGATGGAAAAAAAATGAGAAACTACAGAAGAGATATTTCTTTTGAAATATGGAAGCTTTTTAAAACCGAGAGTAGATGGAAGGACCACAGAGAATGGTATCTCCTCTATAAGGGTAGAGGTGAAGATACTGCTAATTTTCTAATGTACTTAATAATGCAATAAAGTTAGTATGGATGTAGTTCTAGTTTACCTTCCATTTTTTGAGAACCATCTTATTATATAGATAAAATTATGAGTAATTAACATTACATATCATCATGGGCCTAAAGTATACCTTTATGTACTAATGTTCAAATAATATAAACACATAATAATGTTTAAGGATATATTTTATATATTCCTGATTAATACTGTAAACAGCAAGTAGGTTCATTGATGTAAAATTTAGACAAACAGTTTTCAGATACTGGAGAGAGGAAACTCAGGGAGAAATTGTTATGATGACATCTACAATTTCTCCCCATCTTCCTGTTGAACGAACACGTATTAGGGAAAATAAATAGAATATTGGTCTCTGGAGGTGTTCATATGAAGTGAGTGATTAATTTGATTATTATTGTGTGTGGATGCATGTTGCATACGACGAACAAAATAAAAATAATACACTCTTAGCATGCCTCTGCCCTACAACAAAGAAAATTTCTACAGATTATGTGCCATAGTTCTACTTTTAACAGTAATTTGGTGGATCAGTGTTAAGAGTGGAGTGAGGCGGACAGCAAGTGCATCAGTAAACATTGGATCAAACCACAGCTGTCGCTCCCTCTTCACCATCACTCAGGTCCCTCACCTCAACATACTGGCCGCTGCTCGCTTGCTCCAAAATTCTGCAAGAAACACCACCAACAATGAAAGTTTACCAGGCCACACATGGGCCTCCCCGCACTACATCAGCACTCAGAACCATTTCAACATGTCTGACGCAATCAGAGTAGTGGAACACCTTCTTCACAAGAGAACATCATTGTCTGGAGCTTCAACGGAGGATTACCGCCGTCTTGCAGCGCTACTTCCTACACTCTTATTCTTCCAAGACAACATTAACACTGGTCAAGACAACAACAGCCCGAGGAAGGAAGCTTCAACAGCCTCTCTTCGCTTCTTCAGTAGAATTGGTGCCATGGGTGGAGTGTTGCCTTATGTTCCTTGTGTTATAGCTCCCTTTTATGACCCAACAATCATCACCACCTGCTTCAGGAAAAGGCTCGAAAAGGACTCTCTTTGGATAGCTTTCATGGGTGATTCTAAAGTCAGAGAATTATTTTATGAGCTACTCCTGAGGACTGACAGTTCATATTACTATACGATTCACTTTCTGGTGAGTTGTGTCAAGCTTTAGCAAATTTAGTTTTCATGACTATTTAAAATATGACATACTAATGACTGACCTTCATGCCAGCATATGTTCTCTTTCAACATACATTACATCTCTTTGTTTCTCTGCAACACAGCATTGACACTTTACATAGTGTTTGCTCTGCACTATTTCCTCATATTACTTCGTCCTCAGTTTACAATTCTTCCCTCTCATCTTTTAAACATCTCTTACTATCCTCCATGGTTCGTCCTCAGAACAGAACGGAGTCCTGGGAGGAGGTGAGGAAGACATCCATGGCTCTCAAGATGAAGGAGGATATGATCGCCACCACTGAGACAGCACCGAGAATGCGCATCACCTACAGGTGATGCGCTGTTATTGTTGTTGTTAGGTTAGGTAAGATTCGACGGGAAACAGAATAAGTGTTTCCTGATCTAATTCGGTTCTTTGAGAAAAAGTGAGCAATAGTGAGTGGGGAAAAAAGAGATAATTTCTCATGGAGCAGGGAAATGCCACTGTTGCGTTACTTAATACAGGTCGTGTATATGATGCATTCGGAGGCCAGTTCCAGGTAAAAGTTCCAGTTTACATGATCCGTTTGGAGGCGTGCTGTGGTATGAAACACGATTTATGATACCCAGGGGCATAAGTTATGTTCTTGTGTTTAGAATTTTAGTCGTAGCATTTGGCTTTTCGTTGAATTAGGCTTTTTAATCTTGTTTTGCACAATACCACTTTGCCCTTTAATAATTCTACGACGTTTCATTAAAATACATTTTTCTTCGTCTAGTTTCAGGTCTTTCAGTGATCTGCCAAGCAACTTCAATACTACCAAGGAACTGCTGGAGCTGGGTAGGTGGGCTTCAGGAGAGGAGAAGCCTCCTGATCTCCTCATCGTAGGTGAGTTTAAATGTCTGGCTCATTTACACACACATCATCACTTACACAGTTAGAAAGGCATAAGGCCTATCGACTGCATGTGCATCATTAAGGTTTTATTTTACCTGGTCACTAACATTATGAATAATTTCTAAAATAGAGATTAATCGAACTCTTAGTGATTGTATTCATTTAGAGAGCCACACATTGTGTAAAGTCATTACCAACGACGCATCTCATTTCCAGCACTGGTTAACTTAAACGTAGTTGACATGTCTGTTCCCTCACAGATTGATTACACTAATCAACGACAAAACAAGATTGTGAGTAGGATTTATGGAGTAAATAGCAAATCAATTATGGTAAGAAATTTGAATTAATATTAGTAAGCTTTCATAATATCGTTTGCTATTAATACATTAGTAACTATATTAATTTTAACCAACTAACCTTAGTACCGTGACACAGGATATATACCGAGAGGTGCGTGTCTCTCAGTGTATAAATATCTCAATGAAGTTTACAACTCCATCCCAGAAAGAAGTGTCGCTGGTTGGGTATAAACAGCTTGTAGATTTACAATATATGGATCTTCATATAGCTTTGTAACCCCTATATACCCGTTCCAGACATAAGTGTAACTCTCTTGTTAGAGTCCTTGTCTATATGTTACATCTTGGCTAAGTTAACAATACAAGAATCTTACCGTCCTAGGTCGGTCCAGTTTCTCCAATTCAAACAGCCTGTACACCAGCTTCCGCTGTGTTGTGGTCATTAATTGTGGTATGTCTCTTTCCCTCAGGTTACACTTCGTGGATGATGCAGAGGATGTTGAATAGGTACCCTAACAACGTGCTCAGTTTCCTCATGCAAATGCATCAGCAGGTCGCCCCACTTCTAGAGCAGGTCAGTACAGGCCGCCTGTTTCCCAAACATTAGTATTTTAGCAAACTTATATACAATAGAATCCCTTGACGTCTCTGAACTATATATATATATATATATATATATATATATATATATATATATATATATATATATATATATATATATATATATATATATATCGCGAAAATTTGTGTATGCAATAATTTCGCAAAAATCATTCTGAACCTAACGTCTAGATTTTAGAGAGATCATGTTATTGTATAGATATTGAAGAAAATTTTTTCTTAGGTGTTGTTTCTGGTGTTTCAGATTTCACAAAGAACAAGAGTGTTACTACTTACACAGAGTCGCTTCAGGCCACACTCTGTGCATGTCTTATTTAACATGAGAACCGCATTTGGTGATGCTATGACTGACTGGAGTGAGATGTCCCTTCTGTATTACCTGCAGCAGTACAGAGAGCAACAGGCTTCCCAGGCTCACCCAACACTCCTTGCTCTGTCACAAGAATACCACCCAAACGGTGACAGCTCAACACCCACCAGTGCACGAGCACAAGCCCAGACCAACCTCGACTACATGTCGCCCAGTCAAACCGGTGGTGGAGTGTGGTGGTGGGATACTGGCGTGCCACTCAACATGGCCGAGATCAGCGAGTGTGAGGAACTCTACCGTCGAGCACTGGTGTCTCATCCCCTATATAGTGATAACTACTTCCGGTGTCCAGACCCCCAGCATGCCGGGAGAGCCTCACTCAGCGACATGATTACTATGTTGCTCAACCTCGTGTGCAACTCTGTGATAAACACCGATGATACAGTTTGTTGTGCTTGATTTATAGCTCACACAAGGAAGAGCCACCAAATAAAACATTAGTCCCACTTCTCTCAAAATTATATTTAGTCTTTGTATTTGTACCTCAGTTCTGGCACGTACTCAAAAAAAAAAATTCTCTATTTCTCCTTAAAGATCTATCTCAGCTTCATTCTGAATGACACATATTTACATAATGTTCCAAAAAGACTGACTGCAATGTACTTACTTTTCTTAATATCTACACATAATACATGAGTCTTCAGAGTTACTAAAGGAAAAGTGAACTCTTGGATGTCACTATTGCCCGGCTCTGGCTGGGTTATAAGTATCTTTAAGAGTGTCAGGGGCCCAAGACTGTTCAACTGCCTCCCAGCATACATAAGGGAGATTACCAATAGACTCCTGGCTGTCTTCAAGAAGGCACTGGACAAGCACCTAAAGTCAGTACCTGGCCAACCGGGCTGTGGTTCGTACATAGGTTTGCGTGTGGCCAACAGTAACAGCCTGGTTGATCAGGCCCTGATCCACCATGAGGCGTGGCCACAGACCAGGCCTTAGGGGCGTTGACCCCAGGAACCCTCTCGAGGTATACTCTAGGTTAAATCACCACCACCAGATGTAGACCAAACGAAATGTAAACTTTGCCAGATGGACTATTGTAACACCTTGCGTCATTATGTACTGGAATGCGATAAAATTAATGAATTCAGACACAACTCACTCAGAAATGTTCAAGATATATCACGGTGGTATATTACAGACCATTCTGGAAAAATACCCTGACTTTGCTCACTGTATATAAAGCTAATATTTACATTAATAACTCATTGCAGTTGTGATTGGGTGTAGACGTGTGAATGGTTCATTGCCTTTGTAACTTGTTCAGCTATCAAAACTGTGGCCCAGTCCCTGGACCCACTATGTACCTCTGTAATCTTTTTGACTACCGCCCACAGAATGGGCATGGGGTGCATAATAAAGATATTAAACTAACTATGAAGATATGTGTATAAACTCTGAACATATGTGTATAAACACATGAAAGCACTCAGGTTTTCGTTTATTTTTTCACTGCATAGCAGCAGACGATGTCAGGAGGTGCAAATGCAGCAAGCACTACAGGATCCTTTTGGAGCCACACCCCAGCATTGGGCCGAAGCCCGAGCGCTGGGGAAGCTCAAGAAAGCCTCTTGCTGTGTGTGTGTGTTGCTGCTGGTACTACTTCACTTGTCCGTTGCACTCTGCTGACTGGTGGTGGATTGTGGTGGTGAGACACGAGTTTGCCACTCAACATGGCCGAGATCAGCGAGTGTGAGGAACTCTTCCATCGCGGACTGGTGTAAATTCCCACATATAAAGGGGCACAATTAAAATGTTTTGACGCCCATCACTCGGGTAGAGCCATTTTGGCCGACATGGTCACCATGCTGCTCAACCTCATATATAACTCTCTCACATAAACAGACACCAAATTCTGCTGCTCCTGAAGTTTAGGTTAACATTGCACACAAGAGAACAATCCTTGAAAACGATGCTCTTAATTTAAAGATCTGCACCAAAATTGTGCAGATTGTCTATTAATGGAAATCTGCATAATTTTGTTTTGGTTCATTCCGGAGGTAGGTAAGGTTGAGCAATACACATGATAGACGGTAAGGAATTACACAAGTGCATCAGCATTAGCTGACACTTATCTCCATAAGAGAATCATAATGAAGTACAGCATCCAGCTTCAGAATTTCAAGTCTAGAAAATGCAAACTAATCCACAATATGGACAGGAAACTTAGTCCCAGTTATATTTTTGTTGATATTGTTAAATCTTTTGATTTTCATGGCCTTAAGTGTTGCCTGTATCTTAGGCGCATGTACTAGGTCTGAGGAGATGAATGGAGTATTTGAAATGCAAAAGCTGATAAAGTAGTTCTCGAAATATGAAGTGGGTGGAGAAGAAAACACTCAAACAACCTATATAAATAAACGCGAAATATTTCCCTGAAGCATTTATATTTGCTTCTTCACAAATAGTTGTAGATCAATGGAATGAATTACAAGAGAATGTATTATGTGGTACAACTATTCGAATTTAAAATAAATATATATGATGAACAAATTTTTTGAAGACGGTACATCACGAGCATATCTCTCTGCTCATGTGGCTACAAATAGATACTGACAATATCACACACAATGGCTAGATAATGAAAACAGAGTGTATCACTGGCAGTATGGTGGACATGACTGACTGTGGTCAGTTGGCTGTACTGAGGCTACTTTAATCCCTATTTTAGGGATGAAAGTATTCTTGATTGGGGATTAGCAAATAACATGTAGCCTTAAAAGACCTTTTAGTAATCGACAGGCTTTAAGTCCAGTTAAACAACTGTAATATCTTAAGTTATAATTATATATCCATCGGCTCCCACTGCCCATATACATTCAGGTAAGCATTCGAACTGCTGGGAACGTTTGAAGCCTCGTTAACTGTATTCCTTGGAACATAGATGAGAAAAGTACATCCTGGAGAGACTGGTCTCAAACCTGCAAACATAAATCAGTATGTATGACAACAAGACACTTAGCAGACAGTGCAAAATACCTCATATAAAAAGCAATGGTATGACGAGTACACAAAGAAAAAACTTGATTAGTGTCAGAGGTCCCCGTCTCCTCAAGGCCCTTCCTCCATGCATAGGGACAATTACTAACAGACCGATTGTTTTCACAAAGGGAACTTGGAACGTTCTTGCAGTCAGTTCCTGGCCAGCCGGGTTGTGGTTCGTACGTTTGACTGCGTGTAGCCAACAGTAACAGCCTGGTTGATCACGCCTTGATCCACCAAGAGGTTTGGTCCAGAATCTGGCTGCGTGGGGCATTAATCACCGGAAACTTCCTTAAGGTATTATTCAGATATCTGCGTCTGATAAAGATCCATTGGGAACTTAATCACTTTATCACTCGCACTCCTTGGAGTGGGGAACACCTTGATGCAGCGAAGTGCTCCTCATCAAAAGATTCGGATTACTCCTCTTTCTCGGATCAAACCTAAATATCTCTCATTCTCCAGTTGTATAATCCTATGGGCGTAGAGCGTCCCTGAAAATGATAATAATCTTCCGGGATGGGCAATAAAAATAGAAACTAGCTGATGATGGCAGCAATACTACAAAAAAAGGGAACTGCCGCTGCTGCTGGCTACAATTTCCCATCTTCATACTAACATGCAAACACATTCATCTCTTCGAAAGTCATCACTTATTATATCTGCATTGCTTACCTTGTGTAATTATGCAATACTTGTATCTGGCTTTCCTGCTACCGCTGTAGCAGGAAAAAATACTCAAATATTTTCTAGTTGTAAGGTGGTGCAGGACGACGATTGTGTTCATAATGAACTTGTCTTATAGAAAAATGATTATCAGTCTGTGTATAACTATATTTTTGGTAAACTTGATTGTAGTGTTTAGTGTTAACAGGAGTGCAGAGAGGCGAACAGCAGGTGCGTCAGTTAACACAGAAACATATCACAGCTGCCGCTCCCTCTTCACTATCACTGAGGTCCCTCACCTCAACATACTGGCCGCTGCTCGCTTGCTTCAATATTCTGCAAGAAACTTTACAAATGAAGGGAGTTTACCAAACCACACATGGGCCTCCCCGCACTACAATAGCACTCAGAACCACTTCAACATGTCTGAAGCACTCAGAAGAGTGGAACACCTTCTTCACAAGAGGACATCATCGTCCGGAGCTTCAACGGAGGATTACCGTCGTCTTGCAGAGCTGCTTCCTACACTCTTATTCTTCCAAGACAACAACAACCCGAAGCAGGAAACTCCAACAGCCTCTGTTCGCTTCTTCAGTAGAATTGGTGCCATGGGTGGAGTGCTGCCTTATATTCCTTGTCGTATAGCTCCCTTTGATGACCCAACTATCGTCACTACCTGCTTTAAGGAGAGACTAACCAGAGATTCTCTCTGGATTGCTTTCATTGGTGATTCCAAAGTCAGAGGACTATTTTACGAATTTCTCCAGCGAACTGACAGCGAATATCACTATATTATCAGCTTTATGGTGAGTTGTGAGTAGTTAGTCTTGTTCTACATAAACGACATAGATGTTGAAATAGACATTAACAAGTTTGCCGATGACACTAAAATATGCCATCAAATAATTTGTGATGAGGACACTAGCTACATGATCTGTAAAGGTTGATGTTGTGGTCTCAGAAGTAGCAGATGCAATTCAAAGCTGACAAATGTAAAGCTCTGTTCCTGGGAAAAAGAAAATAGTTATTGCACTTATGAACTAAATAGTGTAGATCTTAATCAAAATGAATGCGAACATTTTTTTAGGAGCTATGGTAAGCAGAAATCAAAAGCCAAGACAACAGTGTATAAGTGTTCGCATTAAAGCTAATAAAATTATTTAGTAAGTCCCCATTTAAATTATGCTGCTTACTTCTTTCTACATATTATAGAATTAACATAAATGCACCGGAAAATAAACAGAAAAGGATGACAATGTTGATCCCTTGTATCACAAACCTTTCCTACGATGATTAGCTGAAGGTACTGAATTTACACTCTGCCAAGGCGTAGAATTAGGGGGCTATTAATGAAGTGTGCAAAGAGAAAACCCAGAATAAATAAAAGGGACATAAATAACGTGATGAAAATATCAGACCAAGGCAGGACATGCAGAAATGATTATAGTTGAACATATTAAGATTTAGAACGGATGTAGGAAAGCACTCTTTTGGCAACTGAGGAGAGGATGAGTGGGACAAACCTCCAGGTAGAGTCACTGAAGTACTAACTTTGGATGGTTTTAAATATGGGTTCGGCTGGTACATCAGTGTGGAAGAAGCCACTCAATGACGAAACGTATCCTTATTAAATACTTTGATCAATGCATACATGTCTTTTACTTATAGTATAGATAAACTCTATGTGTATAGGTCTTATACACATAGAGTTTAATTCCTATACTGAGAAGTAGAGTATCCTTGACTCACGGTGTACAGGTGACATGCAAATTTAGTAACGTTCGTCAATTTGATAGGATTTAAGCCTAATAAGCCAACTATACATTTTAAGGGTAATATATATATATATATATATATATATATATATATATATATATATATATATATATATATATATATATATATATAAAACAGAGCCTTAAATGGCCCCTTGAGTAGTCAATAGGCTTTACGACCGATTATCTACTATTATTATCTATCCATTGGTTTCTGATGAGAATTCAATCTTTATTTTGGGCACCAACATATTATTGACTGGTTGTGTACAGGTGAAATGCAGCCTTAATATAAACATAACTATGAGTTTATTTTATTATTGTACTAAATTTTAGAATACAACAGAACCCTTTGCGGAAATGAGAAAAAGGTACATCAGATTACACACTGACATGGAGGCCACGACCCCCGTCCACCCGGGTCTGCGAATTACATTCAGGTCAGCAGGAATAATTATGGATACTTTTAATCATGTTTATTATATTTTTTTAAGTATTTGGTTGTTATAAATTATGAAAAAATTAATTGTCTTCCTTTCTGACGTTTTGTTTCTATTGTGAATTTTAATTTATATTCATTTAAGGTATAAGGTGTCATTATTACTTATACTGTTTCTAGTATTAATAAAAATTTCAGTTATCACTACTACTACAACCAGCATCTGTGGTCACAGTTTCAGAATATTTGTAGAGATGGTTCCATCGAAGGTGAACACAAGCAGAGAGATACAAGAACTAGGCAAGTGGGCCAGGGGAGAGGAGACCCCACCTCAACTTCTCCTCCTAGGTAAGCTTTCTTCCATATGAACTACGTAATTCATTTTAATAAAACACATGTGCAACAGCTGACAGAGGGGCTGATTACCTTAAACTACCTCACGTCTTCAACAGTCTCTCTTAATTATTCTCTGTATTGGATTAATAAAGTCACTGGTTAA
The DNA here is from genome assembly GCA_009830355.1 of Cherax destructor. Classification (NCBI taxonomy): domain Eukaryota; kingdom Metazoa; phylum Arthropoda; class Malacostraca; order Decapoda; family Parastacidae; genus Cherax; species Cherax destructor. The sequence continues at coordinate 131,227 of WNWK01001597.1, read as the reverse complement.
CAAAAATAATTAATAAACAAATTTATGAATTAAGATTATACATATGTACAGTATAAGAGATTGCATAACATAACGATATATACACGGTAAAGCCCATAGTTATGCAAAGCATTTCGGGCAAACCTAAAAATAATTGAACAATAGATACCCACGTGTGTTTTATTTATCTACTTGTCTGTTTTATGTATTATTTATATAATAGTACGTAATTTGGTTTCGTCTAATATTACTAAAGAGCAGAAGAGACGTGCAAGAGCCCTCAACGAGGACTGAAATATATCTGACCGCAAGACCTCTTGATACAGTTGGACCTGACCGCCCTTTCTTTGGGAACGAACGTGATTGCTTCCCATTTTCCCAGGCGCAGTATGACCCAGGGTTTAGGACAGTGTTCTCCCATGAACGTAGTAGTAGTAATAATAATCCAATTATCGCACGTACAGCAACAGCCAAATTTCTTAAATTTGGAACTTGCACAGCTCAATAGTAGCGCGAAAACTTTCCTTTGAGCAAAATGCACCAGCAATGGAATTTCAAAACCGCTCATCGTTACTTATTTTTTTTTTTTATTATGTTTCAAATACATAAATTAGATACGTCAGCATTTAAAGACTGAAGCCGTTCAGAAGACATTTTCAACTTATCGCGTGGAAAAAAGTACCACATAAATTGGCACATGCAATCAAGTGACAATCCGAAACATCTTAATTAAGTAGGCTACAGTAGGCTACACCAGATCTGAACGTTTAAGAGGCGCGTGAGTTTCCCCGTCTCATAGTATATTATCACCGTTTTCCCAATTTCCATCCTTACCTATCCTTCTTCCTTCCCCATCTTACCAAAGCTCTGGTCAAAATGATGATGATTATCACCATAAATTGCTTTGTTATTTTCGTGTATAAATTTTCCAAATTGGCTCCTGTACAGCCCAATAAGAATCAGAATCTTCATCTGTGTAAAAACACCAGCGGTAAAAGTTTGTAGCCGATCAGAAAATCGTTCTCTACTTATCACACAGAAACTTTGGAAGGAAAAAGCAACGACTATAGGAATCCGCTTTCAGGGTATAAATAATCATTATTATTATTATAATCAAATAGAAGCGCTAAACCACAGGGGTCATACAGCGCTGCATAAATAATCATTATTATTTGCTATTCATGCATAGAAAATCTCCATTAAGTTCTTTCTCCTACGCTGCAACTCTGTCTCTCCGTGTATTTAACTCCTTCAGGTTACACATCATGGATGATGCAGAGGATGCTGCAGTTTTACTCTCACGATGTCTACAGCTTAATCATGGAGATGCACCAGAAGGTAGCAGCCCTCCTCCAGCAGGTCAGTATAAATATGTCTTCCCGCCAGAAGGTCAGTATATACGGGTCGTTCCTCTCCTCATTTCAGCATTGACCTTACACACTCATTAGTGAACATGAAGCCTTTGCTTGTGCATGATTCCCCAATTTTATCTGTTGAGTTTTTCCAGGTGAATTTTGAATCATAGTACAGGCTTCGCTTTTGTGGGAAACTCTTCCCTAGGTTTATTACAGTCGCTGGGTAGTTCTAAACCCACATAGGAGGTAATACGTTTGATCTAAGGAAGAAAAAGGGTAGTTCCAGCTTCGTGGACCAAGCTTCTATTGCCTGCATGAAGGTTTTCCTTCCCTGTAAGAGGAGATTGTTCCATAGATTTATTGCACTCGTTGTCTGCCCTGTACTGACGAGTATGATGTTGCCTCTTGTATATATCATACAGATATTTTTAAAGAAGTATTCTGGACTTTTATCTAGTCTGTTCAGTATCTTAAATGTCTCTTATGGGATGAGGTCTGTCAAACCTCGTTTGAAGAATAGACAGTTAAGCGGCTTTCAGCCTACTCTGGTAGGCGGTCTTGTTTTCAGGATTGCCATTGCGCTGTCAATTTTTTTCCAATAATATAACATTCTGTAAGTGTGGTGCCCATATGTAAAGTTGTCCAAGGAGAAGCATAAAGGGATTTATGAATTTGGCTGACCGTTTTTCTATCCTTACTTTTAAAGATACTTTTGATTATTCCTGGACTTGAATAAGATCTTTTTCATGCTTATTCCCACTTGCTCAGCTATCAAAACTTTTGAGTCCAGTCCCAGGACCAATTATGTACCTCTGTAATCTTTTGACTACCGCCCACAGGATGGGTATGGGGTGCACAATAAAAATATTAAACTAACTAACGCTGTTCTTAATAATTGGGAACTATTATACCTGGGATGTGTTGTATCATCCAGGCAGGCCCCTGCACTTTATATGTACTGAATGGCAATTTCTACTAAAGATCATTGTGGATAGAGGTAACGCCCTCTTTACTGTTCACATTTCTTATAACTTAAATCGTCCGCAGATTTAATTATGAGGTTCAAGATTATTTCATTATTTCTTTTATCAGTCGTGGAATGAGTGTTTGTAATATGTCACTCAAAACATTATTCCAGACATTATTATTATTATAAAAAAGAAACGCTAAACCCACTAGGCTCATACAGCGCTGCATATCCGAGACTACTTTTTTACATTAATGGTGTTACAGTACCGACAAGGCACCGAATAAGGCACATGTGCAACACCTGGGTATCTTTAGTGTTGAAGACGTTTCGTTTACCAGTGGTTTATTCAATCCAATACAGAGAATTACTGGAAATCGTGGAAGAAATTGAGAGGTATTCTTGAAGTGATGAGTTCCTCAGCTTTGATAGGTGTTCAGTCCCTTTAGTTTTATTAAGGCTAAGGAAGTGAACACCTTTCAATGCCTGGGAAGCGCTTAACAGCGCCTAGTGAATGGTAGGTAATCATAGGAGGAAAAAAAAAAAAAAAGGTACCTTCAGTTAATTAAATGGTTCAAAAGGTCTTCGCCATTGTGCTAGAGAAACTGCCTCTAAATTATGTGATGTCAAAATAAAGTATATAATTTCTACAACATTGTGGTGATAGGATAAAAAACAATTAAATTGATTATTTCAGATTTCTGTGAAGACAAGAGTGTTGGTGACTTCCCAAACCAGGTACAAACCCCACGGGGTTAGTGGTCGTCTTCAGAACTTCAGGATTGCCTTCGGGGATGCCTCCACGGAGTGGAGCGAGATGTTTTTACTGTATTACCTGCAGAAGAACAGGGAGCATCAGCAAGCGTCCTCCCGCGACTCCCTGGTTCACCCAACACTAGTCACACTGCCACAAGAAGACCAAGTAGGCGACAGTGCAACACCCAGCAATCTGAGACCACAAGCTCAGCCCAGCCGGGATTACCTGTTACCTAGCCAGACCGGTGGGGGAGTGTGGTGGTGGGATACGATTTTGCCACTCAACATAGCCGATATCAGCGAGTGTGAGGAGCTCTACGATCGTGGAATGATGTCAGCCCCCATATATGGAGACGGGAAACTGAATTGTTTAGACCCCCATCACTCGGGTACAGTCACATTGGCCGACATGGTCACCATGCTGCTCAACCTCATGTGTACCTCTCTCATACAAACAGATACCAACCTCTGCTGCTCTTGAGGTTTAAGGAAACAATGCAAACAAGAGAGCCAGACCTGAAGACTCTACATCCAAGAACTACACCAAAATAAGTGTAAAGTAGCTTTATTAATTACATTCAGCATAAAAAAATACGAAGTTATTTTAATTCATCCAGGAAGTAGGTAAACTTAAGTATTAAACAAAAAAGATGGTGAGACTAGGCAAGCTCATTTATACATAGGTGGTGCGTCACAGATTCCCAAGCTCTAGTAAATACAAAGAACTTGTTTATAACTATGCCTTCCTCTCACTGGTTTAAAAACGAGATTAAAAAAGAACTCAGCGAGGAAGCCAAAGATCCCAAAGCAGAGTTTGTTTTTTTGGTTCTAGTACCTCAGTGTTGCAATGAAGAGGCAAGGTGTGACGTATCCTAGACACAAGCCCTAGCACGGAGGATCTGCATGAATTATTTGAAATGTAAATTCAGACAAACAGCTTTGGACATGTTATTTAATGTGTCCATTAACTAAGTGATACCCATGAATAAAGTATCTCCTAAAATAAGGTGTAGTTGAATATTATTGTTAAAACATTCATGCAGTGCTAAGCCCTTAGTGGTTATATATGACACCTGGAAAAATAGGCATTCAGGTTTGAACCAAGGAAGCGAAGGGCAGGTCCAATTCCTTGGATAAGGAGGAACTCGCCATCATCAAAGAACATCCATTGGCCGTATAATTGAGTTGAAGAAAACACTCAACATTCCGCTCCCTTTCTCTCTTCTGCACTCTGAAGGAGGGGGGTGAAGATGTCGTAGTCGAAGAATAATCTAACTGTGCTGCTTGCAAACTTCTGACAAGACAGCGATTGAATGAATAATAGTGAATGCGTTATCTTCTTTGGGTCGCTCTGCTTTGACGTGAGGCCGTTGAGGCCGCATGTGTGAGTGTGTTTGTACTCACTTATATTTGGTTCCAGGGGTCGATTCACAGCTCGTGTGTGTACACACACACAAACGTGCTTGTGCCTCGCAAGGAGGAGCAAAATGTTTATATACATATATATCTCACTCAGTGTGCGAATTCTAACCTATATTATTCACTTCCTGTCCAGCAGAGTCAACACAGTGCTTTAGTCCACTCGGCTAGATGCCACATAACCTTGGGAAAACAGCAGACGCAATTGGTGGTTCCCAAAGGCAGGCACACAATAACCTATGTAGACTATTAAAAAATTCAGAATTAGTAGATTTTTTTATTCTCAAAGTAATTTGTTTTGTACAGAATGTTAATTTCAACAAGAGTTTCGATATTTTTATAATTATAGAAAAAGCGCTAAACCCGTATAGCACAGAGGTTTCGATATAATTCTGGCAGAGCAAATGATAGAAAAAAATATAATACATTATATAATACGGTTAACATAAGCTGAATCTCATTTACAAAAGTTGTGAAGATCTAATCTGATCATGAGTAGGAAACAATTGTCCAGATTGAAAAATCAGAATCAATATAAGAACCTACAAAAAACTATGTACAGTGTTCAGAGATCATATAATAAGATATCGACAATACATTTGGTAATGAGGTTCAGCTGTATGTTCCATACTCCAGGAGTCACTTCACCAATCACCCGAGTTCGTCACGCTGAGTCCATCTCCCCTTCACTGGAGACAACAAAGGACTTTCCTCGTGAAATCTAGTGTGCCCCGTATCTTCGGTTCTGTTGATCGAAGTGAGTACCGTAGGTGGTTAGTGAGGACGGGCCGGTCTCGAACCCAAAAGAATATCCGTTTTTGCCGTAGCGGTTAAAATTGCCGTGTAGGTTTGAATCGCCGAGGAGACTAGAAACTCTGCCAACTGTGCCGTAGCCCGAAGGTCCGCTGTAGGAAGTGGAGACACCGTAGAGGGAGCTACCGAGGGGAAAGTTATCATGGCCATATGAGCTTCCGTGGGGACCAGGCTGGCTCACTACGACGGGGCCGTTCACGACGCGACTGACAGTCGTGATAGGGCCACCGTAGGCGTTAGATCCCAGGGGTCCAGTTGAGGCGGGGAAGGTGGCGTAGGAGCGCTTGTGGCGGTAAGATGGCACCTCAGTGACATGAACGGGTAGGTTTGTGCCGGCTACACGGAAGCCGTAGCCGTCAGCGACGTAGTGCTGCGTCTGAATTTTACCGTAGTCGTCGACGTAGCTGAAGGACCCGCGAACGTTACCGTAAGCATCACGGCTCTCGTCGCGGGCAGAGTCGCCAGCGTTGTAGCCGAAGGAGTATTGGCCAAGCTTATCCTGAGCTTGGTACTGGGAGAGCACTGGAGCATGCTGAGGCCGCCCATACGAGTAGGACACAGTTGGAGCTTTGTGAACCACAGGGGCGGAGATCACCTGATCAGCAACCACGGGAACATCATGGGCAGCTATTCGAGCGTGAACAGCTGGACCTGAAACTACTGGTCCATGATCATCTGTCTTTAGGATCGGACCCTGGTGAACTACTGTCGTCTTGCGGACCAATGGAGCCCGATATGCACCATGGGACACTGGACCATCATGAACCACTGAACCATCGTGAACTATTGGGCCACCATGGACCTCTGAACCTCTGTGGAACACCAGACCACCATGAACCATTGAATCACCGTGAAGAACTGGATTACCGAACGTCAATAAATCACCGTGAGACACTGGACTATCATGAATTACTGGACCACCATGAACCACTGAACCACTGTGAACTAATGGGCCACTGTGAACTACTGAACCACTATGGGTCAATGGATAACCTTGGTTCGCTGGAGCATGGGACATTGAAACACCAAGATTCACTGGTTCACTGTGGAACACTGCACCACCATGTGACACCGGACCATGGGACACTGAACCACCAATATTCACTGGTTCACTGTGGAACACTGCACCACGTGACACTGGACCACTATGGAACACTCCACCACCATGTGACACTGGACCACTACGGAACACTGAACCACCATGGGACACTGGACCATGGGCCGAAGTACCATGAGCTACTGAGCCGCCGTGAACCCCAAGGTCATTCGGGATGCCCTTGCCAGTACCGACACTCTTCGATTTGACCACAGACTCACGGAAGATGGTGGGGGACGGGACTGCGTGGGCTGCCGGCGCCGGGTGTGGGTCGCTGTGAGGACCCTCAGCGTGGACCCCAACTGCCACCACCACGATGACGCATAGAACACGCTGCAACACATGGAAGAAAGTTAAAAAAAACCATGACTCAACTCGTAATGCATTCAATAAGAGTAAAAAAAAAAGTCACGTCCACTCACGACAGAAGCCCAGACAGTAAATACAATTAGCAAACACCAGTCAGCAAATAAGTCAGTGGCCAAGTCAGTAACAATTTCTTTGCGTGACAACACAAACAAAATTTTTATGCCTTCTTGGATGATTTAAACCAGTGGAATCATTACATAAAATGCACATATGAATGGGCATCCGAAAAGACAACTCGCCTTCCTTAATATTCCCAACAACAGTGTAGATGGAAATAGTCCGTAGCCAATAGTCAGTAAACAATTAGTGGCCAACAGTCAGTGGCTAATAGCCAGTAAACAATAGTCAGTAGCCAAGTCAATAAACAATAGTCGGTGAATATTGGTCAGCAAACACAGTGCACACCAGATATATACTAAGGGATAGTAAACAAACACACAACATTTTCTTAAAACCAGATTAGCTGTAAAAAAAAAAAAAAATGATTTCGAGACAAGGCAATTTTTTTTTTTACCTATGACGCAACAAGCTGCAAGAGCAGAACTCTGAACCGGGTACACGTACATCAATGGTACATCACAGGCCTGTTACAACGCTACGCTCTGCCCACGTATGTACTCGTACTTTCATATGTGCGTATCTTATTCGCTCATGAACGCGTGCGTACGCGTAATCATTATGCGCTCACGTAGAATCCCAAAAGATTTGTAGCTAGGTATTTTTGAATTTCCAGGAGGGTGAGCTCCAGCTCTTAATTCTGCCTTTTAACTTTCTATGGGCTGTCGTAAAGCAGCCACTATATAATTTTGAAATACCTATATAAAGTCCGCTTCCACCATCACACTTTTCAATTCATTCCACTTCTTTTCCACTGTTTTTTTTTTTTATCCTTGTGGCTCACTTGGTGTGAAAGTTCCATCTCTGCCTTTTGTTTTTCTTACATCTTTGGTAAAAAATCCTGAGACAAGATTGACGATGTTGGATTACATTGTTGTTGTGTGTACATTGTTGTTGTGTACATTGTTGTTGTGTGTACATTGTTGTTGTGTGTACTTTGTACCGTGTAACACGGGTGGTAACTTATAACTCGGTGATAGCAAATTCGGCTCACAACTGAAATACCTGGGAGGGACGAGGCCTCTAGGTAAGTCTTCTAACATCTGATGCAATTATTCACTTAGCAGTAAATAGGTACTAATTCTTAACTATTATGGATCGCGAGGAAGAAAACCAAAGGAGTCCATTGGAAAAAAAAAACACTGGTTAGGTCACTTGAGCTATACTGGATTGTTAATTCTCAGTGTTATTAATCCAAATTAGGCTTTCTTCTTTTTGTATCCCCTCTTATTTTTCGTTCTTCTAGTGACTGGCGAGTGGCACTGACCAATAAACTAACACCGGAATAAAATCCATCTCTATTTGGGAGAAAACTGAACAAATAAAAAACGTATTAACCTGCACATTAAAGCACACGCTACTCACAAGTGTGATCATGTCTGCTGCCGTGTGAAGTTGAGACCCACCCTGGAGGGAGCTGTCTGGCGGAGGTGCACTCTATCACTCAGATTTATACCTCCAGTGAGTGCTCTCGAGGCCCTGACCCTGCGGGATAACGGCACCTCAGGCTAGAAATTGCACTTCTAAGCATTGTGCAGCAGAAGATAGAGGAGTCCGTGACGCCAAGCTGACTGTCTTGCTGGTGATCGTGACAAACAAGTGAGAAGCGACCTTCACGGTGCGCATTGCGGTGAGATTAGCCTGACTTTCAGTTTTTTTCTTTCAGGTATTTTAAGCAATTATTATCCGTTGATGGATGTCATGTATAACGAGTGGGGGAGGGAAGTAGCTGAGGGGAAGGGTGATAAAAAGAGGTGGATGATATGTAGATGGAAGAGAAACAGGCGAATATCCATGGGAGGAGTGATTAACTGGTTGCCCAGAAACCTTCTCCCCTGAGAACCGAAGCTGCTAGCCTCGAGTCTTTGATATACCATCATCTCCTTCCCTTACCTGTCTATTTAATCTTAATAAGGTTGAACACGCAGTTTGACTATAAGACTTATACCTGAATGTGTAATTTTGGGTCGTCTCAGGTCATAAAGCTACTGTAACCCCTTGTACACCAACGATTGTCTTGACTTTAGAAGCAACTCATCAAAGACCATTTTTTTCTCCTTAGTGTTCCCACTCTTATTCTATCGTGGCATTTAAGGGTATGTACGTATACTGTTTGTCTTGTTTCTTGGAATAAATTAAGTGGGGATTACAATCTGTGAGACTCCCCAACACAATCTTAGTTACTCACCTGGAAATAAAATCTGCGCAGAATAAGAAATAACAATGACTAAATTTTTACAAAAAGGACTTGGATGAGTTGAGTGAGTGAAGTGACAGATGTCTGACATAACTGAGGGTAGAAAACTTCCACTTTATGGAACTGGGAGAAAGCGAAAAAAAAAATCTACATGATTAAAAATATGAAATGGAAATTTATAAAAAAAAAACAGATAAAAGAAGGAATTTAGGAATAACATTAGACAAAAGATTGTCAACACAAAATTCCATAAAAAGCATTAATGAAAAACTTTTGTTACACTGGCAAGCTTCATAGTGTATACGTTAAGCTAAAGAATAGTATTTAGCAGCACTAGGGTTGGCCACACCTAAACAAAAAAAAATAAAAGGATGTGGGTATGATAGAGAAAGCCAAATAAAAGAATTACACAAAGTCCTCATAACTAAAAAAAATATTAAATTACTAAGAATCTTGAAAAATTAAGATGTTCTGGGTGGTGCTAGGATACTAAAAAATATCACAAATAGAACGCTGGTTCTGTCTGCCTTGGCTATCGCTAAATTAAAGATAGATAATACCAAAATGGTAATGAATAAAACATGTATACTGAACACCTGCTTATGTGTCTCATTTATCACATTTATCATCTGTGTTGGCTGCTATGTTTATTTTAAATTGTTTTCAGCTTTCTGTGCTCACAATCATCATGTGTGCTAGGTACTATATGTTAAAAGTTATTGTCGAAAAATACTCGGCCTGGTGTTGGAATATGTGTATTTATTGATGTGTGTGTGTGTGTATGTGTGTGTTTGTAAATATCAAAACACGACAGAGTAAGCAAGACTCGCCTTTATGAGAGTACCCTAAAACAATAATTTTGGTTCAAACCTTTATCATGATTAACCTCGCCACCCAGTCCAACTGCAGCGTACTACTGCTGTCAACAACAGTTTTACCTGCGTCACGCATCTCTAAGGTCATTCGTCCTCCTTCGTTCCCTCTCAAAACAAACACACACACATACAGCTGTGAATCGACCCCTGCAATCACAATTAGGTAAGTACACACACGCACACAAGTATAGCACCGGTATGGAACCCACACCTGGTCAAGCACGTCAAGAAATCAGAGAAAGTGCAAAAGTTTGCAACAAAAGCTAAGGGGTATGTCCTATGAGGAGATGTTAAGGAAAAATCAACCTGATGACACTGGAGGACAGGAGGGATAGGGAGGACTTGATAACGACATTTAAAATACTGAAAGGAATTGCCAAGGTGGATCGGGACAGAATGTTTCAGAGATGTGACACAGCAACAAGGGTCCACAATCGGAAGTTGAAAACTCAGATGAACCATAGGGATGTTAAGAAGTATTTCTTCAGCCTTAGAGCTGTCAGGAAGTGGAACAATCTAAAGAGTGAAGTGGAGGCAGGAACTATAAACAGCTTTAAGAAGAGGTACGATAAAGCTCTTGGAGCAGGGAGAGAACTGACCTAGTAGTTACCAGCGAAAAGGCTGGGCCAAAAGCTGTGACCCGACCCCTACAACCACAAATAGGTAAGTACACACATACATACACAGTTTTTAACTTTAATACTCCCCAACACTTATCTATCACCCGGACGTGATCACGTCATGACCTTCACCCCCACCTGTGGCGTGGCTGTTGGTGTGGGCGTGGTTTCTGGTGTAGGCGTGGGTGCTAGTGTAGGCTCGTTGCTGGTGTGGGAAAGGCTGCTGGTGTGGGCTGTTCTAGGCTTATCGGCTGGAGTTGTTCTTTAGGTAAGAGAACTGTAAACTCGTTTAATACATATAATCAGCGATAGCCTGATAAATACTGCGTGGGTGGTACCCCATGAATGGATGGGAGCCCATGGGTAGGTTTGGACGCTTGGACGGGCTGGCTGGCGCCTTGCCTGTGGCTCCAGACGGAACTCTCAATACAACAACTAACAAGTCAACATGAAATGAACATACGTTTTTTTTATCGATCAAGATCCGATTTACTCACATTACCCAGCCATTGAAGACACGCTGTGGAAGAAGATTTTGCTGGGACAAAGTTTCGTGTTTTCGGAGCTTAATAAAGCGAAACAGTGTTAAAATAAAAGCTTGTTTTGCAGCGTGTGAGAAGAATGCCATTTGGCTGCATCACCCCACCTAGGTGAGAGAAGACGCCTCAGGCCGGAAACAGTAACAGGTGGCGTCCCTCAGGCAGATACTGGGACGTTTGTAAATGCTTTTGAAGTCTCATTGGAATGAACCAGACGAGGTGGTGGAGACAAACTCCCTACACAGTTTTCAACATAACTAGGTGAGTATATGCAGACACTAATACACACACACACATGAATCGACCCCTGCAACCACAAATAGGTAAGTAAAAATAGATAGGTACACACACTAAGGCTAACAACACTGGAGGAAAGAAGGGTCAGAGGAGACATGATAACGACATACAAAATACTGCGGGGAATCGACAAGGTAGACAGTGACAGGATGTTCCAGAGAGGGAACACAGAAACAAGGGGGCACAACTGGAAGCTGAAGACTCAGTTGAGTCAAAGGGATGTTAGGAAGCATTTCTTCAGCCACAGAGTAGTCAGGAAGTGGAATAGTCTAGAGAAAGATATAGTGGAGGCAGGAACCATACATAGTTTTAAGACAAGGTATGATAAAGCTCATGGAGCAGGGAGAGCAGAGACCCAGTAGCGGACAGGGAAGAGGCGGGCCAGGAGCTGAGTCTCGACCCCTGCAACCACAATTAGGTGAGTACAATTAGGTGAGTACAGTGTTCATCACTGCACCTTATGAGGAGTCTCAGGCCACGTCCCAGCGCCACCCACAACAGGGCGTGACGCTTCGCTTTATATATCCCTTAAGAGGGGTCCCTTGATGCCGGTGAAGGGTTCTTGATCCAAGGAACAGTAGCTAACTTTACCTTCTATCAATACATATGAATACCGACGAGCTGTAGATGATAGACACAAAAACATTAACTGCAAACGCTGTTTCGACAAAGTTTCGCCCACACAACAGGATTTTCAGTCTAAGATGGATCTACCTGATGGTAGCATAATATATAGGCTTGTATTTGTACATTTGACTATAATATATATTTCTCTTTCTTCATTATTTTGTATGTTGTGATCATATCCTCTTCGCTCTTCCAGAGACTGGTGTTAGTCCTTCGTAGCTCGTGACTCAGCTTCCAGACTAGTATGGTGACATCTCTACCTTTTCTTTAACTACGTCTTTTTTTTTAGTGTGTTGTGTGTGTACTCACCTAGTTGTGGTTGCAGGGGTCGAGTCATAGCTCCTGGCCCCCACCTCTTCACTGGCCGCTACTGGGTGTGTGTGTGTGTACTCACCTAGTTGTACTCACCTAGTTGTGGTTGCAGGGGTCGAGTCGTGTGTGTGTGTGTGTGTGTGTGTGTGTGTGTGTGTGTGTGTGTGTGTGTGTGTGTGTGTGTGTGTGTGTGCGTGCGTGCGTGCGTGCGTGGAAGAGAAGCATCACTCTTAAAAACTGGTGTTCTCCTCGTAGTCTAATATGGGTTGTGCAGAGGTGTGGGTTTTCCTTTAATACTTGGCTATGACTTTGACCAATCTCGAGTTTTTTGTACCCTACAGGCTTCTATATTGAGTGCCTGGTCAACCAGGCTGTTGCTGTTAGCGGCCAGCTGGCCCACATAGCCATTTTCAATCAGCTGGTAGCAGGATGAAGTCTTGGACCACGGATGCTGATAATACTAACTATTACAACTAATTTAGCGAGTTCAACTGTCGCCTCTTAATATTATGAAAATTTATATGATGTATTCAAGGATAGTTCTGTCCACGTCTCCTCCCTAAACTACAGTGACTCTACCCATCAGGTTTAACTTCTCAACTGGGCATTTATTTATCTGAGGTCGTGGCTGGAACCCTCTTGACTTCGGGTGGGATCAACTGATGATCTTTAAGGTTAAGGCCACATTTTAAGTATGCTCTTAACACCGTGGTCATTACAAACTCAAAGCCTATCGACTGCACGTGGTCATTAAAGCTGCATTTCACTTACACATCAACACAACAATTGTGCAAGACGGGCCGAAACGTCGACATAAGGTTTTTCTCCTAAGTGAAGGCTATTTGTGAATAATTCCATCCCTAAAATAGATATTAAAGCAAGAATTGTGTATGTACACAGAGATACACGTCCCTTACAAGAATATTATGTTTATAATTGGCTAGGTTAGGCTACATTGTCATCTACCAATAATAATTAACTAATTATAACATCACAGCTCCATGAGAGTCAACAATACAAGAAGTCAATAAAAACTTGTGGAGAGAGCAGTTACAATACATAATAATATAATTAATTCTTCATTCCAGAGTCAACGTCACACGTCAGACATTACTGACATTAATTAGGATGGGCTGATAACTGACATATTTTAATATAACTTACATCTCTATACATATTCTAGTTTGTCTTGCTCGGAAGGCTGAGCATACAAGAGGCCTTCATTTATTTCATTACCTTTTCCAGTGTTTGTATTTATTTTTATTTGTACAACTTATACATTTTTTGTGAGAACGCAGTCTGAATTCGCCACATGTCACCCTCATTTACTCTAACCTTGACGGCTTTAATATATCTAACGATATTCCCTTGGACAATTTTTTTTACAAAATCATTGCACAACCTTGAGTTTTCATAATCTTCATTTTGTCACGTGAAGGAGTCGTTAAAGAAGTGTTGCATAGTGTGAGGTGGCAAGTGCATAGTTGTTCGGCAGATTCCGTCAAGTTCGTGTTGTTAATAGGATCCTCTCCATTCCAGATATCCTTACCTGCTGCTTCCTCTACGACCTTCCTCGTCACTCTCTCTCCTTCGTCTCTGTAAACGGAACCATCTTTCGTTTACGGCCTACACACGATCATCTATAGTTTATGGCTTCGTGACAGTATGTATGTAGGCAGGCAGCCTTCGTCTTATTTAATGACTCATGGTCTCTTTTATCTACCACATCCCATACATGTATCTTTTCTGCCTCCTCCCTCCGTCCCTCTCTCTTTTCTCCCTACCTCTCTCTCTCTCTCTCCCAGGATTTCATCTAAGACGTACGCTGCCTGTATTAAGTGACTAACTTTACTCAGGTATAAACAAATACAGTTACATAGATTATCATACATAGCAGCATATGTGTAGAGAACCTAGGATAACCAAAAAAAGTCAAAGTGACTTATTTCCATTGGGGTTCTTAAAAAAAAAAGTTAAACTTTCATATCTTAGAAGGAAAGCCCATTTGTTTACACTATACGACCCTCATATTCCCACAGTGACGATTCACACTATACTGAGTGACACTTTTCTTAACAGTCAGGTAGAGACAGAATTATTTCTTTGTTGTTCCTTCTTAGGTGACCTTGTGTCAAGACATCAAATGGAGGCCACTGGTCTAGTGACCTCTAAATAGGTCGCCGGTCATTCAGCATAGGAAGGAAGGTGCATCGTCAGTAAGGGTAAGGGAGTTATTATATGCTTGGTATATAAAGTCCAAGTAATTGGACTTATTCTCTCCTCCCATTCCCAAGGCGCTATATCATTCCTATGGGTTAAGCACTTTCTCTGATTAAAATAAGTAAATAAATACGAAATATTCGCTGACCAGGTTTGAGATCATACAGAATACTTAAGCAGAAACAACAGAAAATTCTTACGCAGTATCAGTTTTAAGATTTTGAATTGTTCAGTACTTCATGTTAGGGACGTGGTATGAGACGTATAGGTTTCTAGCCTCTCTATATATGTACAGATCGAAAATGTATATGAATAAATTGGTTTCGTCTGCTTTGGTCGAAGCTTCATATTATGCGAAGCTGAGAAAGGCACTTGCTCCTCCACCAGTTTATAGAAAAAAAATTGTATCGAGAAATGCATTGAATTTCAGTTGATCTCTGCGTGTTGTCATTTAGCTAAAAAAAATCTTAATGTCATTGTTAATGAAAAAAATAGCTATCAATCAGTAAAAAAAATAGGGAAACATTTCGCCACGAGTGGCTACAGGCCCATGCTTGATAGGTCTGTCTCAGATCCACCTCTTTTTCCCCTCCCCAACACCCCACATATTATCCTGTCTTAGACGGCCTTGCTTCATGGACCCGGCACGTCACTAAGGAGTGTGACGTGTCATCCGTAAGTATGAAGTCATCCCTTGTCAGTCAACATAGTTTTTCTTGCAGTACACTGAATAACAACAGCACCACACACACCAGCACCAAGGCACTGGTCACTCACCACCTCTAATATAAGTTTCCCCTCTTAACATCAGTTATTTTCTTAGTATATTATTTTATGTCACATCCTGAACATGTCCATAAACAAACATTTACTAAACTACAGTTCAGCACACCTGAAAATATTTTGATTATAAGTGTTACTGAAGACTAGCGCAGGAGATCCTCGGCCACAGCTACTTCTACACTACCTCAACCGCCTTCACTATTAACCACAATACCTTATTTACTTCTATGTAATGCTATCTATTTATCCTTCCGAAGAGAAGACGAAGGTATTTTTTTTATTATTTAAAGTACAACACACCACACCTGCTGTACTGCGTAAATACCTCAGACTTTTTAGAGGTGGGGGTCGTTCCTTGGTCACCGAGTGGCTTTAAAATACATAGGTTGCACCAGAGTGCTCATGATTATAGTTTTCCATAGAGTAAAATATGTGGTCGGGTGTAAGTGGGCAAGATTTTACAGTGTTGGTGTGATTATGTTCCTTGATCATCCACATGTATGGTTTTGCGCACGTTGAGACGGCATCTCATACTATCTAGGCTACTAAGTGAACAGAAGAAAAAAAGGGTTACAGATTATTTCCCGTAAATTTGTGTGAAAAGTGAGTAGGGAACAAGACAGGAGGACAACGTGTTGCAATTTGGTGTCACAGAATAAGCGTGTGTCATTGTTTACCCCGAGTGTCATACTCTGACCTCGCGTATGATCCATCATTGTTCTTGCCACGCTTGACGATCATTGTTCAGTGTCATGTACCTCTCCATTATACGTGTTTTGTGAGAGTGTCCCTGTTATTTGGTAATGAAAGTGCTATCATTGCCACATAAATAAGAAGGATGCGTGTCTATTTTTAAGTATTTAATTTGTTTGGATTTTTTTGAGGTTCACAACTAAACTAAAATTAGAAGAAGGAACGTTATATGACGCCTCGATCCGTCCTGTACTTGATAATGGTCCAGGACGGACCGAAACGTTGTCTAAAATTTCCTCTCCAAATTTGATGAGTTCCGATATTTTTTTCTACTCCTTGAGCCCGGCCAGGGGCCAGGCTCGTCTGATGCTTGCTTTTGCTGTTGGTAGCCCACAGCCCCACATATCCATCACAGCCTGGTTGATCTATCATCTGGTGAGGATACTTGTCGAGTTTCCTCTTGAAGACGTCTACATTTTTTCCAGCCGTGTTTGTTATACCTTCTGGTAAGATTTTGAATAATCTGGGACCCCGGTATTGTGGGTGAGCTGTGAATTATTCCACCCGGGGCATTGTTACTTTTATTCTTTGTTGAAGTATTAAATGATGGTTTCAGGGCCAACTTTTTACTTTAGCCGATATACTGGGAAAGCTACTAAGATCTTGAGCAGATTTTCTTCCTGCATTAAACAAAATTACAAAAAACGAATGACACATAATAACGAACGAAAGAGCAAAAAGTAAGTTTCTACGCGTACAACATTCAAAATGTATTTTCTTTTTCAGTAACAAGTGTAACGTCAAATTACTTGCATCGTTGGAGTGACATCATTAAACACAAATAAGAAAAGGTTTTCAAGGTGGTCGGTGTATGGTGTATAGGAAGTAGTAGCAGGTGTTGAACTTGTTGGTGAAGGTCAGGGGATGGAGGGGCAGTGTGAAAGAGAAAGGAAGGTGTATCAATGGCAGTACATATGTATATAGCGTAAGCATGTTAATAAGACCCCCTCAAGGGAGGTTCCTTGACGCTGGTGAGGGGCTTTTGATCTAGGGAATTGGATCTGTGCTCCGGTTCCCTGAATTGAGCCTGTATGCCTTCCATCCCCTCCCCCACAGGCGCTGGATAATCCTACGGGTTTAGCGCTCTCCCATGATTATATTATAATAATAATAATGTTAATAAGACACAAAATGCTGTTTATGGCATTTTATTGAGAAGTTTCTTCCGCCTACGACTATCAATTTCTTCTCTGGTAGACGAAATCTCTTCTCAGTATTGTCTATAAAATGTCAAAGACTGCATATTGTGTCTTAGTAACATTCACAAATTGAAGGGTTGTTTTTTACGTCTTATTTTATTTTCAATACAATTAGGAGCACCCACAGTGTACTGTTGTACTCCTATATATGGTCTACATAGTGGAAACACTCCCACTGTGTATCAACACTACAGACCACCTCTGACAGTATCAACTCAACATGTCAGGCTGAAGCCTGACATGTTTCCAAAAGAACATGTAAACAGAGTAGTATCAGTTGTGTACTCACGCTACCATACAAAATAACCATCTTCAGGAACGTTTTAAAGTTAAATCTAAAGGCTAAGAATTATTATTATCCTACTGCTCTTTTCAAGGTCCAGCTCTATATAAGGTATGTTACCAGAATTTCTGTCCTTCAGGATACAACCATAACTGTCAATTAACACCCCAGGTATATATTTACTCTAGGTGATTAAGGGTAGCTAGTTTAAGACGTCCAAATGTCTTGCATTCACTGGAAGTAGAATCCAGGTCCCATTCTTTGTGAGAAAACTCTACAAACCTTTACTTGAATAAGAAATCATTCAGAACACTATGCATTATATATGCAATAATAAAAGGTCGAGAAAATTTTAACTTTAGGGATTAAAGTATCAGAGTATCAGAGAGAGAGAGAGAGAGAGAGAGAGAGAGAGAGAGAGAGAGAGAGAGAGAGAGAGAGAGAGAGAGAAAGAGGAGGGAGGGAGGGAGAGAGAGAAAGAGAGAATGTGGCGACACATCCTGGTACAGACCAGGACGACTTAAGCTGTATAAATGAGAGCAGTGCAGCCACACCCAATCACCTGGTGTAACCTCACACCTGAGTCTCCTAGTCACACAGAATCCTTCTCGCTGTTATTAATCAACTAGTCAACAACCTTTATTATTTAATTACTTAACTAGCCACTTACTGAACTAGCCATCCACCTTCTTAAGTTACCTACCACACCAGTTAGTCAAATAACCGAGTACCTGGCAACACTGGATAGGACCCTTCCTCTCCAATTATAGTCTGCCAACGTGTCCAGCTATTGTTATACATAAGAACATAAGAAAGAAGGAACACTGCAGCAGGCCTACTGGCCCATGCGAGGCAGGTCCAAATCTCCAACGGCTTAAGCCAATGCCCCCGACCCAGCCAGGTCAGGTTACATTCACTTAAGGAAGGAGCACGGCATCTGACCTAGTAGCACAAACTAGTCAGGTACAACTCACACCCACCCGCACCCACTCATATATTTATCTAGCCTATTTTTAAAACTACACAACGTTTTAGCCTCTATAACTGTACTCGGGAGTTTGTTCCATTCATCGACAACTCTATTACCAAACCAATGCTTTCCTATATCCTTCCTGAATCTGAATTTATCCAACTTAAAGCCATTGCTGCGAGTCCTGTCAATACTAGATATTTTTAGCACGCTATTTACATCCCCTTTATTTATTCCTGTTTTCCATTTATACACCTCAATCATATCCCCCTAATTCTACGCCTTTCTAGAGAGTGCAGATTCAGGGCCCTCAGTCTATCCTCATAGGAAGATTTCTGATACATGGAATCAACTTAGTCATCCTCCTTTGTACGTTTTCCAGAGCATTTATATTCATTCTGTAATACGGTGACCAAAACTGTGCAGCATAATCTAGATGAGGCCTAACCAAGGATATATAGAGTTGAAGAACAACCTGAGGACTCCTATTATTTATGCTTCTTGATATGAAGCCAAGGATTCTGTTTGCTTTATTGCGAACACTTATGCACTGCTGTCTAGGTTTTAGATTACTGCTAACCAGAACTCCTAAATCCTTTTCGCAATCAGTAGTATTAAGATGTACATTATTTAGTTTATATGTGGCATGGTTATTGTCCTGTCCAATATTTAGAACTTTGCATTTATCTATATTAAACTGCATCTGCCACTTCTCCGACCACTGCATCAGTCTATTCAAATCTTCCTGGAGTGCTCTAATGTCCTCATTTGAATGAATTGGACGGCCTATTTTGGTGTCATCGGCAAACTTGCTTATGTCGCTATTTATTCCCTCATCTATGTCGTTTATGTAGATTGTGAACAACAAGGGGCCCAATACTGACCCCTGTGGAACACCGCTTGTGACACTTCCCCACTCTGATTTCTCCCCATTTATGCAAACTCTCTGCTGCCTATTTGTCAACCATGCCTCTATCCAGGAAAAAATTTCTCCTATTCCGTGTGCCTTAATTTTCCTCAATAGTCTCTGATGTGGGACTCTATCAAAAGCCTTACTGAAGTCCATATACACAACATCATATTCATTACCATGATCTACCTCCTCAAATACCTTAGTGAAAAAAGTTATTAAATTTGTAAGGCAGGAACGCCCTTTTGTAAAACCGTGCTGAGATTCATTGATTAATTTATGCTTTTCAAGATGGCTACGAATTGCCTCGGCTATTATTGATTCCATAAATTTTCCCACTATGGAGGTTAGGCTTATTGGTCTATAGTTCGAAGCTAAGGACCTGTCTCCTGCTTTGAAAATAGGTATTACATTTGCAATTTTCCACTTATCTGGCACCATGCCAGTTTGCAGTGATATGTTGAAAAGATTAGCCATAGGTTTGCTAAGCTCCTCTTTACATTCCTTTAGAACCCTTGCATACAGTTCATCAGGGCCTGGGGATTTGTTAGGTTTTAATTTATCTATTTGTCTAAGGACCATTTGTCTTAAGCAATGTAACCCTTCAAGGGGGTCTTGATGCCGTTAATGGGCTCCTGATCCAAAGAATTGTAGCTATCCTCTCCTTCAGATCAAACCTGATTACTTACCGTTTCCCAGGCGCTGTAGGACCCTTACTGATTTAGTGCTTCCCCATAAGTATTATCATAAGCATCATAGACTTTAGAATTGTATTAAAATACACTACACTAATTTAGCCAATAAATATGTTTATTAATAAATTAATAATAATTTATTATTATTTAATTACAATTATTATTATTATTATTATTATTATTATTATTATTATTATTATTATTATTATTATATTTAGAGGTAAGCGCTAAGCCCGTAGGGGTCATACGGCGCCTGGTGAATGGGATACAATCGGGTTCGATTCAGGGAACGGAGGGTTAGTTGAGCCACCTGAGCGGTACAATTAACCATGCTCATCCTGAGAGCTGTAGCCCAAAAAAAACCCACAGGATTACGGAGGTTACAATGGGTCTTTGTCAGACCCCACTGACCATTGTTACATCACTGTAAAGAAATATTAGAAATATTAGTCATTTTGCATTTTACAATTACGTACTTGATATGTATACAATACAGTATGGAATACAATCTTTGAAAATTATATCTTATTATCACTAAAAAACACTAGTTATAATTGTGTTGCAATTTGCTCTATAAAATCTATTCAGTAGAGATAAGTCCATCTCCTAGAATCAACACACCTTCACCAGCATCAAGGAACCTCCCTTGAAAAAGTAAGCCGGTTGAGAGAGTTGTTGGCTGGTTGTGAATAGTTGTTGATGGCTGGGTGTGAATAGTTGTTGATGGCTGGTTGTGAATAGTTGTTGATGGCTGGTTGTGAGGTTTTGTTGTGGTTGCAGTGGGGAGATTGTAGAGGAAAACGAGTCAGGATCGAACCGGCAATCATTATTTAATTTGTCTCGCCTTTCACTCCCACGTTCACTCTCACTCCCACTCGCTCATGCAGGGCCTTCACTCGCATGAGAATGTGTAAACCAAAGTTCTTTCATGTTATGCACACAAAATTACTTGATACACGAGGCTACACCAGCTGAAGCTCTTGCCAACACCTTCCATCATACCATACTGTCATGTTGCATCTACGTCAAGGATGGACAAAAGACGGCCAGCGGGCCATGTCCGACCCTCCAAGGAATTCTACATGGCCCTCCACTGTGTCTAGGAATTTAGAAAAATTCACAGTGCCTCAAATTTAAAAATATAATCATGAACTTCAGTAGGCCTATTAGCCCATCCCTGGCAGGTTTAACTTACACCCAACCAGACCCGTCCAATCTATATTTAAAGTTACCCAAAATTCTTTCCTCAGTGACGCTACCTGGGAGTTGGTTCCACTCATTTCAATACTATTGACAAAGCAGTGCTCCCCTATCTTTTCTAAATCTAAATTTCTCCAACTTGAATCCATAACTGCGAGTCTTTGTCTTGGTTGAATATTCTCAACATGTTCTTTATGTCCCCTTTATTTATTCATGTTTTCCATTCGTATTCTTCAGTCATATCTCCCCTAATTCTACGTCTTTCCTGAGAGTACAAATCCAGTGCCTTCAACCTATCCTAGTAAGAAAGGTTTCTGATACATGCAGCAGATGGCATATCACTTTGTTGTTAATGATAAAACACTAAACATTTTAAAAGTGTATCCATATTTTCCATTTTTATAAATTATGTATTATACGGCAATAAATAAGTGCAATTACTCAATTTAGTAGTCTAATATCTGAATTAATAGATGCTTACACTAAGAGTCTCAGTAATAGTTGGCTACTACTCACGGGATGAACATAACATGCACAATAAATCAATGCAGCAATGAATACATTAATTATTAAAGAACTTGGAGGCGAGAAGCCGTCTTAAGAAAAGGTCGGAGGAGCACACAGGATGACACCCGGCGTCAGTAAAAACTGGGCCTCCGCACAGGAGATGAAGAGGTGAAAATACGTTGTATCTCTGACATATAACTCGATTTCAAGGTCACAAAGCCGGGCCACCTATTGCAAGGCTCTCTCAGGATAAATATTGGGAGATGATCCAATACGAGGGAGGGGGGAATTAAGGAAGATTCTGCTACAAGATCATCTTAGATTTGCTATGTTGCAGAGTATGCAAAATTAGTTTTTTCTATCCTTCTCAATGTATATGCACCGCTCAGCGTATATTTGGATAAATCTCTCTAGTCCTTATTTTCGTATTAAAGAAGCTTTGATGTTTGTGTAGGAGTCATATGTAGATGACACACAGAAAAATAGAGAAAATAAAAAGTTCAAGAAAGAAATATAAGGCACGAGGAAAGAAAAATATGTACAAAGATAATGGTAGGGAGAAATAGATCATGATAGTTGACACACCAAACAACAAATATTAACAGAATTTTATTTACATGGTTTCATAACTGAATTTTCTAAACATTCGTTCTGAATCTGACCATGGTTCAGATGTGACCAAAATTTGATTGCCTCCTCCCAGGCTGCTACGTAGGTATTATACCAAGCACTGAAAAATAACCCAGTAATTTCAGGATAGGATAGGATAGGTAGGATAGACAATGGAAAAAAAATGTTGGTGGTGAACATGAAAAGATGTCCTGACCACTTTGAGTAGGTTTTAATTAAGGGAATATATTTTTTTCCATCACACGACGAATATAGGTATTTCAAATAGACTGATTTTAAGTATATATATTTGTAACTAAATTAAAAAAAAAAAAAGTCATGCCATTTACAGAGTATATAATAGTTTATAAGAAGGTCGTACACTAGGCATGGTTAATAGTAGTGTTTTAAATTAAATATAATGATTTAAATCATATCCACATTTGTAAAACATCTACAAAATTAATTTGTTTTTGTTTTTAATAATAATAATAATAATAATACTAACGTTTTTAAGCATGCTCAAAATTCAGCTATATATATATATATATATATATATATATATATATATATATATATATATATATATAGTGAAGAGTTCTTCACTAGCATCAAGGGTTAAAGGAAGCAAAAAGTCAGCTAAATGAGAGGTGGGTGTGGGATGGTATGGGTGTGGTGGAGTAGGTGTGGGAAGACGTGTGGGATGGTATGGGTGTGGCGGGGTATACATAGGAAAATGGTGTGGGTGTGGCTGTGGGTGTGGCGGGATGGGTGTGAAGGTCGGTGGTGACCACACCTTCCCCACCACCCTGGGGAACGCCGCCACCTGCACACCTGTCGACTTGCCTAATCCCCTTCAAGGTTGGGTAGTTGCCTTGATGCTGATCCAAGGAATTGGAGTTATCCTTCCCTTTCTTGGATCAAATCTGATTACCTACCATTTCGTAGTTGCTGTATGATCCCTACTGGTACATCAAATGTTTTTCTGTGATGTGTGTATGTGTATGTACCCACCTGTTTGTACTCATCTATTTGTGGTTGCAGAGGATCAATTCACAGCTCCTGGCCCCGCCTCTTCGCTGGTCGCTACTAGGTCCACTCTCTAAAAGCTATGTATGGATTCTGCCTCCACTACATCACTCTCCAGATTTTTCCACTTCCTGACAACTATGTGATTGAAGAAATACTTACTAACATACCTGTGACTCATCTGAGTTTTCAACTTCCAGTTGAAAACTGGAAATTATAACATTCTGTCTCTATCCACCTTGTCAATTCCTCTCAGTATTTTACATGTCATTATCATGTCGTCCCTATCCCTCCTGTCCTCCAGTGTCGTCAGGTTGATTTCTCTTGACCTCTCCTCGTAGGACATACATACTCCTTAGCTCCGAGACTAGTCTTGTTGCAAAACTTTGCACTTTCTCTAATTTCTTGACGTGCTTTACCAGATGTGGGTTCTAAACTGGTGCTGCAAACTCCAATATAGGCCTGACGTACACAGTGTACAGAGTCCTGAATGATTTCTTGCTCAGGTGGTCGAAACTCTATTCTTAGGTTTGCCAGGCGCCCACATGATGCAATAGTTATTTGGTTGATGTGTGCCTCAGATGTGTTCGGTATTATACTCGCCCCAAGATCCTTTTCCTTGAGTGAGGTTTGTAGTCTTTGGTCCCCTAGCCTGTACTCTATCTGCTGTCTTCTTTGAACTTCCCAAATCTTCATGAATTTGCACTTGGTGGGGTTAAACTCCAGGAGCCAGATGTGTACTCACCTAATTGTGGTTGCAGGGGTCGATACTCAGCTCCTGTGTGTGTGTGTGTGTGTGCATACTCACCTATTTGTGGTTGCAGGGGGTCGATTCACAACTCCTGTCTGTGTGTGTGTGTACAAGGACCCCAGTGGAAATAAGGCACTTTATCTGACTTTTTTGGGTTATCCTAGGTAATCTACACATATGCAGCTATTTACGATAATTTATGTAACTGTACTCACCTAGTTGTGGATGCAGGGGTCGAGTCATAGCTCCTGGCCCCGCCTCTTCACTGGTCTCTACTGTATTTATGTGTATGTACTTGTACCTGAATAAACTTACTCTGGAAGGCGGGCCAGAGATATAATAGTCTCCTTACACAGGATGGTCACTGGGAGACCACGCCCTGTGCTTCCCTCCAGCAATCTCTTCTCCTCACATCATTTCCTGCTCCCGAAGGAAGCGAGGAAGAGTCGATGATGATGGGAACGGAACATATATGATGAAAGGTTAACTGTAAGAGTAAGAGTGGACTGGCCTTTCAAAAACCGAGAAGTAATGCGGGAATCGAACCTGTCCCAAGATCCCAAGAATGCACGAAACAGATCAGAAGTGTACGGGACAACTATACGCTCACCTGGACACAACTATACGCTCACCTGGACACAACTATACGCTCACCTGGACACAACTATACGCTCACCTGGACACAACTATACGCTCACCTGGACACAACTATACGCTCACCTGGACACAACTATACGCTCACCTGGACACAACTATACGCTCACCTGGACACAACTATACGCTCACCTGGACACAACTATACGCTCACCTGGACACAACTATACGCTCACCTGGACACAACTATACGCTCACCTGGACACAACTATACGCTCACCTGGACACAACTATACGCTCACCTGGACACAACTATACGCTCACCTGGACACAACTGGAGGAGCGGCATATAGAGTGAGAGTAACAGGTGAGGAATGTATCTTTGTAGAAATGTTTGTTTTAGTCTAACATCAGTGGTTCCAGCATTGATTCTTGTAGGATGTTAGGAAGTATTTCTTCAGCCTCAGAGTTGTCAAGAAGTGGAACAGTCTGGAGAGTGAAGTAGTGGAGGTAGGATCCATACATAGCTTTAAGAAGAGGTACGATAAGGCTCTTGGAGCAGGGAGAGAGTAGATTTAGTAGCGACTAGTGAAGAGGCGGGACCAGAAGCTAAGACTCGACCACTACAACCACAAATGGGTGAGTACACTCCCTTTTTCTCATCACCCCTACCCACTGATTCCCGTTTTTCAGCCACCCCAGCCCCATACACCCTTACCTCCCCCCAGCCCCATACACCCTTACCTCCCTCCAGCCCCATACACCCTTACCTCCCCCAGCCCCATACACCCTTACCTCCCCAGCCCCATACACCCTTACCTCCCCCAGCCCCATACACCCTTACCTCCCCCCAACCCCGAGACAGACATCCTTCGCAGAGGAGCATACGAGGCAAGGTCATGATGGACCACACCCATTCCTTCCTTGCTCTTGATGACGTAAATTCTCACACGCTCGTGTTTAGCATTCCTCGGGTTTAGTGCATTTTTCCTGACCTTTTTTTTATAGACTTTTGTTCGATTTGTTTTTGTTGTCTTTTTAGTTATTTTACTGGTATTGTTTTCCATGAAACATATTGACGATGCCTCGTCTGTACCGCCTTATAAGGTCTGTACCCTAAAAATTAGGTTAGGTAGGTACAGTTTGCACATATAATTAACAGTTAAAAAAATTGGAATCACTGGATTCCGTGCGATAACTAGAGAATGCCTCTTCTGGTCGTCTTCAAACTTTTAGTGATCAGTGTGATTCACTTAATGTAATGTTATCTTTGTTATTAAGCTGTGTAAGTCCCAATTTGCCAATTTTATTAAACAATTGTGATATTTTCATTTAATAACTTGAGAATGCCACTTCTGATAAATATCAAACCTGTAACGCTGATGTTTTTTTTTTTTTTTGGAGGAGGATGATATCATATCTGCCTAGGATGTGTAGGTGTAAATTTGTCAATATGTTAACACAGTTTATAAAACTTGGAATTGTTAAATTACGCTCAATAACTGAATAATGCCTCTTCTACCTGGCTTCATAGATTTATCACTGGTGTCTTACAGGAATACCTACCCGGAATATACCTGGAGGATGTTTCGGAGGTTAATGCCCCAGCGGCCCGGTCCATTACCAGGCATCGTGGTGGATCAGAACCACAGCCCGGCTGGTCAGATACTAACTTTAGGTGCTTGTCCAGCGCCTTCTTGAGGACAACCAAGGGCCTATTGGTAATCCCCCTTATGTATGCTGGGAAGCAGTTGAACAATCTTGGGCACCTAACACTTAGTGTGTTGTCTCCCAGTGTACTCAACGCGCCCCTGTTTTTCATTGGGGAATGTTGCATCGCCTGTCGAGCCTTTTGCTTTCGTAGGGAGTGATTTCCGTGTGCAGATATGGGACAAGTCCCTCTATGATTTTCCAAGTGTATATTATCTTGTATTTTTCTCACCAGCGTTCCAAGGAGTACAGGTCAAGGGACTTAACCTGTTCCCAGTAATTTAGGTGCTTATTGTACTTATATGTGCAGTGAAAGTTCTCTGTATATTCTCCAGGTCTGCAGTTTATAAGAACATAAGAAAGGAGGAACACTGCAGCAGGTATGTTGGCCCATACTAGGCAAGTCCTTCACAATCCATCCCACTAACAAAATATTTGCCCAACATAATTTTCAACGCCTTTCATAATCACACTCAAATCCAACCCCAAGGTTTTAGCTTAAATACCCCTATTAGGCAGACTAATACTCCTATTGAAAGGAGCTGTTAGTATACAGAGAGTGTTAGAGAGAACAAGTGATTTAAAGAGAATCATCATTGGCTTGGCATCCGTAGTTTTGAAGGTTCTCATTATCCATCTTATCATTTTCCTAGCAGATATGGTAGAGACATTGTTGTTATCTTTGAAAGTGAAATTTTCTGACATTATCACTCCCAGGTCCTTATCATTAGTTATTCGTTTTATTGTTTTATACTCCTATCCAGTTTTTATTTCCTCGGTTTAAAATTTAAGTGGACTTTGTAGGTTTTTATCAATATGCTAATGATATTTGTTAAATTTCTAGTGTATCATGCTAACTTTTCTGGAGCACTAAGAAATTTTACTTTTAAGCTAAAAAAAAAATGTCTTTTACAACTGTTTAAATCAACATCATATAATGTTACATCATTTCATTTAGGCGTCTAGATTTTATGTAAGTCACTTTTACCTAAGTAATTCGGTAAATATGTCGTAGCTAGGCTGGTAACTACTACAGCTTACACACCGAGAGACTAGAGGCCGATCACCTGCACGAGTACAAAAGTTGAGCATGATTCCAGCTGTGGGTCATCATATAACTGAGACCTGCGTCAGGAAACACTTGTCCTGTCTCCTGATAAACATTATACCTACCTTACACCTACTGTCCCCTGTTCATCTAGGAATCAGATGGTACCAGGGTGTTAGCCTAATAGTGCAAGTCGTATCCTGACTGCATTGGGTTACTAACTCTTCGAGTTAATAATCAGAACTAAATCCTCTTCTGCTACAAAATTTTAAATGTTAAGCCTGATTTAAAAATAATCATTATTTTCCCTTTATAATGTTATGGTCTGGCGTTTGTCACACATACTAGACCATACATACTAAACTTGGGTCAGTTATCGTTTTCCGAGATATAAACGGGAGACCAAACCCCCCATGAAAATCAGCTTTCTTGGTGGGCGATATCCAGTTTCACAATAGCCACTTATACTTTTCCCAGCCGTGCTAGAGCCGGTTATTTAATACAGAGAGTTTGTAGGTGTTGTCACAAGTTGAGATTCCAACATATTTCCGGCCAAGAGTCTGACAGTAATACTGTTAGTTACCATTTTGTCCTAGGCACATGTCGATTAGACACTAGGCCTGTTGTATATATGTGTGTGTGTGTAAGGAAACACTTCGAAATGTTTCGGCCCCGCCGGGAATTGAACCCGGGCCCTCCGTACGTGAAGCAAGAGCGTTAGCCACCATGCCATCGGGGCGTGTCTACCTTTCGTTGGTCGCGACAAAACAGTGTTTATTTGTAGGATTTTGAGAGGCCTAAGACCTGCTGTCCTGTGGGTTGTTCACAGTCGAAAAGGGTCCTTGAGGAGTCTTCATGGTGTTGATCTCTGACTCCTGGACCTCTTGGGAGGGTTGAGCTGTAGCTCCTGAGTTCCATCAGAGAGTTTACCTGCACCTCCTCTGCCTCTTCAGAACTTGCAAGTTCAACTGCTATTCTCCTTACATTGAATGAGACAGAGGGGCCTGAGGTTGTGGGATACAGGGATTCCTTTCTCGGATGGCACTGCGACCGACTTTGTTATTACAGCCATGAAGGAATGCTAATCCTGTAAGGGTCATAAACACCTGAGGAACGAGAGAATCAAGTTTGATCCCTGGAAGGATAAGATAGCTCCAATTCCTTGGATTAAGAGCCTTTCACCAGCTTCAAGGTACTCGTTTTTGAAGGGGGTTGAGGGGAGCTTGGTGGGATAGAAGGGGCGTGTTTCAGGTTGTGGGAAAGTAGTAGCATAACGGGTCGATGAAGGTTATCCACCACACCTTCAAGTTATTCATGTACTCACCTTCCCATTCTTCGTACCGATAATTCCATTTTTGTAACAGTTCATTTTCACAGGCTTCGAGTTATCCTCCCTTAGTTCATCTCAAAGCCTGGCCTGGCTGTACTGCCCTATAATACTCTACTACCCACAATACTCGACTGATACTCAGGTACCTTTTGCCAGTGACTATAAAGGCAGGTCTCGGCTCACGCTTTCAAGTCTCAGCTGAAAGCACATCTCTCTTCCAGAGTTTATGGTACTGATGATTATGCTGTCACTCTTCAGTATAAATTTTAGTATTACTTCTTCATCAGACGAGTAAGGATAACAAATTTCCAAATTATTAGTACTGTTATTGTTTGCTAAGTGAACATGCGCAGCAGGTGTAAAGAAATTTGCTCATACATCTACTCATTTGTTTAGTGTAATCAGGGGCAAAGCGCTAAACCCATAAGGACCACATTGCGCAAGGGGGAATGGCAGACAGTCTAGTTAAGTCCAAAGGGATAACTAAGTCCAACTCATTGGATCAAAAGACCCTAGCTAGCATCAATGACCTCTCTTGAGGTTAGCGGCTTCTGCAGAAATAAAATTTCTGTATTTAAAGAAATAAGTGAAGGAGAAACTGAAAGAATCTCTGAAGTAACGTACCTTTTGGTGCCACATTTGGATCCACTGGCAACCTCCAGTAGTACTTCCACTATAAAATGTCCCAAACCACGTTGAATGATGCGGTAGCCATCACAGCAGTGCATGGAGTGAGTGCTCCAGATGAACTCTGGATAATGGTTTCTTTTCCATTCTTCCAATATCATAATTCTACCAAAAGGGAAAATTTCCCCACTATTTAGATTAAATGAGAGTTACAGGATTCTCATGCAAGCACCTGGGAGAACAACATCCTCTGCCCAGAAGAGATATACATATGTTTAAGCGCTGAGCCCGTGGATGGGATACATGTGCACAAATACAGAAAACAAAGACGCAGCCACTATAATAATACCCAATTCCGGGGGTAAGCAATCTGATACTCGGCTTCAACGTTCTCGTCTGCATAGTCCGTCCCTCATACTTTTTCATGTTCAGTTTCTATTCTTTTTATATTTGTTAAGGCTGTTAATTTAGCTAAGTATTTAGTGTTAGATTCATCCGCCATTAAGGACTGTCGCCTGGGTATTGTCGTCTCTCTCTCTCTCTCACACACACACCATACATAGCTTTAAGACGAGGTATGATAAAGCTCATGGAGCAGGGAAGAGGCGGGGCCAGGAGCTAAGTATCGACCCCTGCAACCACAATTAGGTGAGTACACACACACACACACGCCAGGAGCTATGACTCGACCCCTGCAACCACAACTAGGTGAGTACAACTAGGTGAGTACACACACACACATTTCTTCAGCCACAGAGTAGTCAGGAAGTGGAATAGTCTAGAGAAAGATATAGTGGAGGCAGGAACCATACATAGTTTTAAGACAAGGTATGATAAAGCTCATGGAGCAGGGAGAGCAGAGACCCAGTAGCGGACAGCGAAGAGGCGGGGCCAGGAGCTGAGTCTTGACCCCTGCAACCACAATTAGGTGAGTATAATTAGGTGAGTACACACACACATAGATAAGGTGGACAGAGACAAGATGTTCCAGAGAGGGGACACAGAAACAAGGGGTCACAGTTGGAAGTTGAAGACTCCTATGAGTCAAAGGGATGTTAGGAAGTATTTCTTCAGTCATAGAGTTGTCAGGAAGTGGAATAGCCTAGAAAGTGACGTAGTGGAGGCAGGAACCATACATAGTTTTAAGACGAGGTTTGATAAAGCTCATGGAGCAGGGAGAGAGATGACCTAGTAGCAATCAGTGAAGAGGCGGGGCCAGGAGCTATGAATCGACCCTGCAACCACAAATAGGTGAGTACACACACACACTAACACTAACATATATATATATATATATATATATATATATATATATATATATATATATATATATATATATATATATATATATATATATATATATATATACATACGAAAGCGCTTGGAATTCCTCTACATTTTCATAGTGGTTGTCTTGCATATATATATATATATATATATATATATATATATATATATATATATATATATATATACATACGAAAGCGCTTGGAATTCCTCTACATTTTCATAGTGGTTGTCTTGCATATATATATATATATATATATATATATATATATATATATATATATATTCTGAAGAAAAGTTGCAGAGGTTGGTGGATGAGTTTGGTAGGATATGTAAAAGAAGAAAATTGAAAGTTAATATAGCAAAGAGTAAGGTGATGAGAATAACAAAAAGATTAGGTAAGGAAAGATTGGATATTAGGTTGGAGGGAGAGAGTATGGAGGAGGTGAATGTATTCAGATATTTAGGAGTGGACATGTCGGCGGATGGGTCTATGAAAGATGAGGTGAATCATAGAATTGATGAGGGGGAAAAGGTGAGAGGTGCACTGAGGAGTGTGTGGAGACAAAGAACTTTGTCCATAGAAGCAAAAAGGGGAATGTATGAGAGTATAGTTATACCAATGCTCTTACATGGGTGTGAAGCATGGGTGGTGAATGTTGCAACAAGGAGAAGGCTGGAGGCAGTGGAGATGTCATGTCTGAGGTCAGTGTGTGGTGTGAATATAATGCAGAGAATTCCTAGTTTGGAAATTAGGAGGTGCAGGATTACCAAAACTATTATCCAGAGCGCTGAGAAGGGGTTATTGAGGTGGTTCGGACATGTAGAGAGGATGGAACAAAATAGAATGACTTCGAGAGTGTATAAATCTGTAGTGGAGGGAAGGCGGGATGGAGGTCAGCCTAGGAAAGATTGGAGGGAGGGGATAAAGGAGGTTTTGTGTGCGAGGGGCTTGGAGTTTCAGCAAGCATGCGTGAGCGTGTTAGATAGGAGCGAATGGAGACAAATGGTTTTTAGGACTTGACGTGCTGTTGGAGTGTGAGCAGGGTAATGTTTATGAAGAGATTCAGGGAAACCGGCAGGCTGGACTTGAGTCCTAAAGATGGGAAGTACAGTGCCTGCACTCTGAAGGAGGGGTGTTAATGTTGCAGTTTTATAACTGTAGTGTAAGCACGCCTCTGGAAAGACAATGATGGAGTGAATGATGGTGAAAGTTTTTCTTTTTCGAACCACCCTGCCTTGGTGGGAGATGGCCGGTGTGTACTCACCTAATTGTGGTTGCAGGGGTCGAGACTCAGCTCCTGGCCCCGCCTCTTCGCTGTCCGCTACTGGGTCTCTGCTCTCCCTGCTCCATGAGCTTTATCATACCTCGTCTTAAAACTATGTATGGTTCCTGCCTCCATTATATCTTTCTCTAGACTATTCCACTTCCTGACTACTCTGTGGCTGAAGAAATGCTTCCTAACTTCCCTTTGACTCATCTGAGTCTTCAGCTTCCAGTTGTGTCCCCTTGTTTCTGTGTTCCCTCTCTGGAACATCATGTCACTGTCTACCTTGTCGATTCCCCGCAGTATTTTGTATGTCGTTATCATGTGTGTGTGTGTGTGTGTGTTACCATTTTGTCCTAGGCACATGTCGATTAGACACTAGGCCTGTTGTATATGTGTGTGTGTGTGGTGCCGAATAGGTAAAACTGGTCATTAAGAAAGAACTCATTTAAAATTAAGTCCTTTCTAAAATTTTCTCTTATACGTTTAAATATATATATTTTTTTCATTTATGTTAATGTAAAAATTAAGAATTTTGTACCAAAAGAACCTTTTAACAAACTGCCATACATTTTCTTTAACTTCCTTTTATTTTCTCAGCTTGCTCCTGTTTATGGATAAGCCGTGCCAACTGGCCCTGCTACACCAGCCGGCCTCCAGAAGGTCACCAGGAGCCACACCCGAGTGTTGTCTTTCACTACATCGGTAGAAAAAAAAAAGATAAGGGTCGACAATCCAACCCATCTTCCCACAGCCTGCACTTTACGTGTAGACACACATTATTCTTATTATTATAATCATAACTAAGCACTAAACCCACAAGGGTTATTTAGGACATACACCCAAATACTGACACACATTTCACATCAACAATGCTTCTTTCCCACCGCCCAGACCTAGTGGGTTTAACTCAACCCATCTCATTAATACCAGTTTCATCAAGGGGGGAAGGAGTGCTTTGATGCCAGTAAAGGGCTCTTGATCCAAAGAATTGTTACCCTTTCTTCTCTTTGAATCAAACCTGATTACTTCATTCTCCGGGCACTGTATGACCCTTGTGGGTTCCACCCTTCCGCAAGAATTATTATTATTAGTCATAACTATATGCTAAACCCACAAGCGCCATACAGCCTCTTCCCTCTCCTTAACTGTCTCCTTCTCTGAAACCATTACTACCCAATTCTATTCAGCCACCCGACATTTCTATCCCCTTTTCTCACTTCCATCCTCCAGGTCACCCATCATCCCACCAGCTGGTCCCTCCTCAGCTTACACTTCTTCTTCCTTCCTTCAACACGTCGGCCGCCTCCCACCGAGGCAGGGTGGCCCAAAAGAAAAAACGAAAGTTTCTCCTTTTACATTT
Source organism: Cherax destructor (assembly GCA_009830355.1). Classification (NCBI taxonomy): domain Eukaryota; kingdom Metazoa; phylum Arthropoda; class Malacostraca; order Decapoda; family Parastacidae; genus Cherax; species Cherax destructor. The sequence goes on along the minus strand of WNWK01001597.1, from coordinate 97,753 downwards.
AGTAATATATTCAGGAGAAGGGGTTACTAGCCCCTTGCTCCCGGCATTTTAGTCGCCTCTTACGACACGCATGGCTTACGGAGGAAGAATTCTGTTCCACTTCCCCATGGAGATAAGAGGAAATAAGAACAAGAACTAGTAATAAAATAGAAGAAAACCCAGATGTGTATATATGCTTGTACATGAATGTGTAGTGTGACCTAAGTGTAAGTAGAAGTAGCAAGATGTACCTGAAATCTTGCATGTTTATGAGACAGAAAAAAGACACCAGCAATCCTACCATCATGTAAAACAATTACAGGCTTTCGTTTTACACTCACTTGGCAGGACGGTAGTACCTCCCTGGGCGGTTGCTGTCTACCAACCTACTACCTAGGCTCAGCTTACACCCCCTACTAATAAAAAAGCCTGTGACCTATCTCCCTCATATACCAAGGTGTATGTACGTATGTATATGTTCAATGAAATCATCTAGGTAAGTTGACCAAAAAAAAAACATTCATTCAACCCATCTTGCCAGAGGCTTGCTTACATCAGTTCATTTGGCCCTCCAAACTGTGACATCTTCACCCCTCTTTCAAAGTGCAAGCACTATACTTCAACCTCGAGGACTCAAGTCTGGCTAACAGGTTTCCCTGAACCCCTTCTTAAATGTTACCTTGCTCATAGTCAAACAGCACACTGTCACAATAACCACTTGCCTCTTCTCGCTCCGATCTAATGTGTTCATATAAGCTTGTTGGAAGTTCAAGCCTCTAGCACTCAAAAACTTCCTTATCGTCTCCCTCCAATGTTTCCTGGGATGACCCCTAACCCTCCACCCTAAACTTATAAACTCCTGTCATTCTATTTCACTTCCTCTCTAAATCCACAAACCAGCCCTTTAAATTGTATTTTGTATAACCTCATAGCTTCTAATCTTCATACTCTGAATTCTCTATGTAATATTCACGCCAAACATCACCCTTCAAACATAGCATCTAAATTTCAAACATGACATCTAAATTTCCTCCAGCCTCCTACTCACTGCAACATTTAAAACCCATGCTTCACACCCATTTCACAGTATTGGTATCACTATACTCAGGTACATTTTCCTTTTATGCCCCATGGGTAAAATTCTGTCTTTACAGATGCCTTAGTGCATCATCCACGTTTTACCTCTCATCTGGTTTTATGGTTTATCACATCTTTTTTTAATCTTATTTGCTCCCAATTATTTAAAAACATTTAATTCCTCCATACTCCCTTTAATTAGATATTCAATCTTTCATTGCTCTTTCCTATGTTCACTTTAGATTTCCTTTTACATACCCTTCCAAGTTCCCCACCAACCTTTACATACTCTCTTCAGTATTTTCTTAGGTCATGAGAGTATGACAAGCAGGAAGGGCAGGTAAAGGTGAATACAGAAATGGTATAAGTGACTAGTAGGAGGAGAGAGATAAGTGGCCTACCACTCTTGGGTAAAAATAGGTTTATTTATTTAATCATCAATTTGGATGAAGAGTTCATGTGGTGAGTGGGTTTCTCAGGAAGAAACTGAATTTGTCTTTGGTGGGTCCATTCCACAGCTGCTGGAAGCACTCCAGGTCCCTGTATGTGAATACAAAGTGCTTCCTGTTGTTGTTGAAGTCTTCCTTGTCTGCAAGATATCAAGTAGTATGTTGCAGTCAGTGTTGAAGGGTAGGGCATAGGTGTATTTGATCATCCCACTGATCAAGTCTTGTAGATGGAATAGTGTTGCATTTGTAACTTCTGTCTTTTTAGATGTCGTCGTGGAAAATAATGAGATCATCAGAGATCGAAGTTATTTGTCAGGTGTTGGTATCTGATTGGCTTGTTCTGGTTTCTTGCTATGGTTGTTGGCTGTTTCTTGGCTAGAATCCATGGTAGCTGATTGTTTCTGGTTATGAATATTAATTGATTCTTTGGCTGAGACATTGGTGTCCGTTGATTACTGCTTGAGTGGAGGATTCTGGCTGTGTAGAGCTGACATGTGGTTCACCAATCTGCAGTACTGAAATGTGAGGTAGCTTAATTTCTGGTGGGTCTTGGAGCGATGATGGTGTAAACTTGACTACTCTGAGTTTGTCAGCTGAAAGCAGGTCCTCTGCAAGGTCCATTTCTGGGAGGTTGTTTCAACGGAGGATGGCAATGACTGTCAAGTTGAAGGATCCTGAGCGTGCCATATTGTTGCTGAAGGCACCAAAGGTTGACTTGGGGATGCTTCAGCCTTCCATAATTTCCTTTAGTTACCAAAAGCCCCTCCTATGATAAAAATCATGTTATTCAACTTATTCTTATGTATAAATCTACACTTTTACTAGATGTTCGTATAAGAACTTAAGAGTGAGGGGAACAATTCAGGGGCCCATTGACTTATTGTTAGGTAAAAGGATATATGTTTAACTAATATGACATTTCATTGCAGCAATGCTTCGCTCTCCAGGACCTTTGTCAAGCTTGACAAAGTTCCTGGAGAGCGAAATGTTGCTGCAGGAGAATACCTTACCTAACATATTGTAGACAATTCTAATAACATTAGTATATTACTAGTGGCTTATTCTCCAGTACTTAATACTGTGATTGCCTAACCTGTATACCTTTACTGGTCAGTATTTATACCTTTGTGTGTCTAATTCCTCATGACCTAACTTCACTCACTCGGCAGGCTACTCACATGTGACTTTCACGACCTCTTTCTTTCACTTCAGACCCTCTCTCCAACCTTTATAAATACCCATGTCTTGTTCTCAGTGTAAATTGATAAAAGTCCTTCATGGACGAAATGTCTTCACAGTGAAATGCCATAACCTATATTGTGTCTTATTCACATACTGTCAGTATACCCTGCCATTATATTACTCTACTGGCTATCTGACATAAAATGGTCCTGTTAAGACACTGCTTTTTCTACTGACAAATTAACATTACCAGCAATTCCTGCAACCCTACTAGACATTAATTTATTATTATTATAATCAAGGGGGAGCGCTAAACCCGTAGGATTATGCAGCACCTGTGGGGGGAATGTGGAGGGTATTCAGGCTTAATTCAGGGAACTGGAGCACAGATCCAATTCCCTAGATCAAGAGCCCCTCACCAACATCAGGGAACCTTCTGTTGCACATAGAGCAACAGAAGCAAAGGCCCTATACAGTCTTATTGACATGTTATTCATAAATGTGCTTACAATGAAGAAGACTACTGCAAATTATAAAGTCACTGACTGACCACCTCAGTTCCCTCACCTCCAGCTGTCTTTTGCTGTGGATCTTGTTAAGTCAATCCTATCTGAACTTCATGAAAAAATGCTGTGAAAATTCATTGCAGGTTATATGGCAAGATGCAGTTCATTTATGTGAAGTGGTTGGCACTGATGTGCAACAAGAAAAAGTGCTACAATGATCTGTCATATTTGCTGGAGCTTCTTGTTAATGCTCAACTTAGATATCACCAGAAAATGACTATTAGTCATGAATTCTGCACAAATGTTTACTTTCCTGTCATATGACATGTTAATCAACGAATTCAACAGGTGATTTTCAAACAACTCATGTAACATAATTTGAAGGGATCATTCACAGTGAGTTCTCAAGATGTTTCCTTTCTAGAGAAATCTTGTATTCTAGAGATGGCCTTTAACTATGATGTTAAGGAGAAAAATTTAAGTGCTGAGCTTCATCAATTATGACATCATCTTAAGAGATGATGTCATAATTGAAGACACTATGCTCAGATCTTAATGATATGCATTCATACACATATGATCTACATAAGGTGGTGTGCATCAGTGTAACTTTGCCAGTTAATTCTGTAGCATATGAACATAATTTTTCCTGACTGCAACTGACAAAAAGTTTACATGAGGAACAGCAGCAATTATAGCAGAACAAGTGATACTGTAGTTATATCTATAAATTCAAAAACATCAAAGTCTAAATGTTGAAGGTATCATTGATACTTTTGCTTTCAACCATAAGAAAAGAATAATCGCATTCCTCTAACTTTTCCGTTACCTCAAGCATCTCGTTTGAGAGTAAAATGAATCTATTATACTCTTCCTGCATAGCGACCCTTTTGGGTTTAGCGCTTAATTTGATTATATTATTACCATAGTTTTCCTATATATCGTTTCAATAATAAGATCATTAGTGTGATGGCAAGTTACATATATGTTGATGTAATTTCATGTAATTATTGTCCGTATTCTTTGATGATATGAACATTTGTTTTCTCACTCCATTCAAGTGTGAATAAAAGGATCTTTAGAAAACAGTGCTATTTTAATTGATCTGTAATATACATTCAGTAAAAACAGTGTGCTTGCTTTGCAAATGCAAGAGTGCCCTTAGCCCCCCCATCCAACCAGCAGGCCTTCCCCTCAGCCCCCCCAATAAAAATATTCCGGTGCTGCCCTTGCATGTTGTGCGAGTTATGATGATGCTTGTGAGTATCTTGTTACGAGCATCTTCTTGGAAGATCTGAGGTGTGTTGGCAGTTGGGATGGTTGGGGCTTGTGGTATGGGCTTTGAGCTGGTCCTGGGCTGAGTATTTCTGCATAGGTGGCACTTCTTGTCAGGATGAGTTGGACAGTGCAGTATTTATTTGAAACTTGGCTTTTGCTTTTTTCTTGGCAACCAGTTCCTGATATGGCATTTGGCTGTTAGTGTACAGTGTTCTCCTCTACAGTTGGGGCAGGATGGCAGTGCTTTACTCTTGCAGTTGTTGAATGTGTGTCCTGCATCTCCACATTCAGAGCAGATCATGTCTTTCTTGGGGCAGTCAGGTGCATAGTGATTATACTGCTAGCAGTTCCAACAGGGAGTAAGATGGTGCTGTTGTTCTTGCAAGATATCCATTGGGTCAGTGTGGTAGTTCCCACCGAGACCTCTTCAAGGCATATTTCCAACATTCTTAGGTACTTGGGGAACAGTGCTATTTCTTCAAATTATCATTATTATAATCAAAAGTAAGTACTAAACCCACAGGGGTCATATAGCACTACTTCTTCAGTCTTGGCCCAGTCGTTGTTTCCTTCAATGTCACATAGTACGTCATCCAGCTTGCATAAGGATGTTTGGGTCAATGGGTTTCAGGAAGATTGATTTCTTGGCTTTCAGTGGTGGGTAGAGGATAACTTCATAGTGTTGTGTTGCAGGTGCTTCCTGGCCTGGGTGACGAAGATGAGGTTGACATAACAGTCGTTACAATACAACCTCTTCTCATTTAACGACAGAGTTCCATTCCTAAGACCACGTTGGTAAACAAATTCGTCGCTAAGTGAGGAACATACTACTATAATGGTAGTGGGTTTGTTTTAATGTCAGCTTTGCACCATTTATAACATTTCTTGTATATTTTTAAATGTTTATACAGTAATGTACCATTTTTTTTTTTTCCAACAAGTCGGCCGTCTCCCACCGAAGCAGGGTGACCCAAAAAGAAAGAAAATCCCCAAAAAGAAAATACTTTCATCATCATTCAACACTTTCACCACACTCATACATAATCACTGTCTTTGCAGAGGCGCTCAGATACGACAGCTGAGAATAAGTCCCTCCCAGCTGTCACTATCCAAGACCCCTCCTTTAAAGTGCAGGCATTGTACTTCCTATTTCCAGGACTCAAGTCCAACTAAATCAATTAACTGGTTTCCTTGAATCCCTTCACAAAATGTTACCCTGCTCACACTCCAACAGCTCGTCAGGTCCAAAATACCATTAGTCTCCATTCACTCCTATCTAACACGCTCACACCTGCTTGCTGGAAGTCCAAGCCCCTCGCCCACAAAACCTCCTTTACCCCCTCCCTCCAACCTTTTCAAGGACGACCCCTACACCGCCTTCCTTCCCCTACAGATTTATACGCTCTCCAAGTCATTCTACTTTGATCCATTCTCTCTAAATGACCAAACCACCTCAACAACCCCTCTTCAGCCCTTTGACAAATACTTTTAGTAACTCCACACCTTCTCCTAATTTCCACACTCCGAATTTTCTGCATAATATTTACACCACACATTGCCCTTAGACAGGACATCTCCACTGCCTCAAGCCGCCGCCTCACTGCCGCATTTACACCCATATAAGAGTGTTGGTACCACTATACGTACTTTCGTACATTCTCTTCTTTGCCTCTATGGATAACGTTTTTTGTCTCCACAGATACCTCAACGCACCACTCACCTTTTTTCCTTCATCAATTCTATGGTTAACCTCATCCTTCATAAACCCATCCGCTGACACAACTCCCAAATATCTGAAAACATTTACTTCTTCCATAATCCCTCTCTCCAATGTGATATCCAATTTTTCTTTATTTAAATCGTTTGATACCCTCATCACCTTACTCTTATCTATGTTCACTTTCAACTTTCTACCTTTACACACCCTCCGAAACTCGTCCACTAACCTTTGCAACTTTTCTTTAGAATCTCCCATAAGCACAGTATCATCAGAAAAAGTAACTGTGTCAACTCCCATTTTGCATTTAATTCCCCATAATTTAATCCCACCCCTCTCCTCAACACCCTAGCATTTACTTCTTTTACAACCCCATCTATAAATATATTAAACAACCATGGTGACATTACACATCCCTGTCTAAGACCTACTTTTACCGGGAAGTAATCTCCCTCTCTCCTACACACCCTAACCTGAGCCTCACTATCCTCATAAAAACTCTTTACAGCCTTCAGTAACTTACTACCTATTCCATACACTTGCAACATTTGCCACATTGCTCCCTATCCACTCTATCATATGCCTTTTCTAAATCCATAAATGCAATGAAAACTTCTCTACCTTTATCTAAATACTGTTCACATATATGCTTCACTGTAAACACTTGATCTACACATCCCCTATCCACTCTAAAGCCTCCTTGCTCATCTGCAATCCTACTCTCTGTCTTACCTCTAATTCTTTCAATAATAACCCTGCCATACACTTTACCTGGTATACTCAGTATGTAAACTTATTCCCCTATAATTCTTACAATCTCTTTTATCCCCCTTCCCTTTATATAAAGGAACTATACATGCTCTCTGTCAATCCCTAGGTACCTTCCCCTCTTTCATACATTTATTAAACAAAAATACCAACCACTCCAACACTATATCCCCCCCTGATTTTAACATTTCTGTCATGATCCCGTCAGTTCCAGCTGCTTTACCCCCTTTTATTCTACGTAATGCCTCACGCACCTCCTCCACACTCACATACTGCTCTTTTTCACTCCTAAACGATGTTGTACCTCCTAGCCAGTGCATGAAATTACCGCCTCCCTTTTTTCATCGACATTTAAAAGTTCCTCAAAATATTCCCGCCATCTACCCAATACCTCCAGCACCCCATCTACTAACTCCCCTACTCTGTTTTTAACTGACAAATTCATTCATTCCCTAGGCTTTCTTAACTTGTTTATCTCACTCCAAAAAATTTTCTTGTTTTCAGCAAAATTTCTTGACAGAGCCTCTCCCACTCTTTCATCTGCTCTCCTTTTGCACTCTCTTCACCTTTCTTTTACTCTCCATATACTCTGCTCTTCTATTAACACTTCTGTTTTGTAAAAACCTCTCATAAGCTACCTTTTTTCTCTTTTATCACACCCTTTACTTCTTCATTCCACCACTCACTCCTCTTTCCTCCTGCACCCACCCTCCTATAGCCACAAACTTCTGCCCCACATTCTAATGCTGCATTTTAAAAACTATCCCAACTCTCTTCAACCCCCCCCACTACTCCTACTTGCACTAGCCCACCTTTCTGCCAATAGTTGCTTATATCTCACCCTAGCTTCCTCCTCCCTTAGTTTATACACTTTTACCTCTCTCTTACTTGCTGTTGCCATTTTCTTTTTGTCCCATCTACCTTTTACGCTAACTGTAGTTACAACTAAATAATGATCTGATATATCCGTTGCCCCTCTATAAACATGTACATCCTGAAGCCTACCCATCAACCTTTTATCCACCAATACATAATCTAAGTATACCTTGTATACATATTAATCTTCTTTTTCATAAAATATGTATTACTTATTACCAAATCTCTTTCTACACATAGCTCTATTAACAGTTCCCCATTTACACTTACCCCTGGCACCCCAAATTTACCTACTACTCCCTCCACAACATTTTTACCCAATTTAGCATGAAGATCCCCAACCACAAATACTCTCTCATTTGGTTCAAAACTCCCCATGCACTCACTCAACATTTCCCAAAATCTCTCTCTCTCCTCTACACTTCTCTCTTCTCCAGGTACATAAACACTTACTATAACCCACTTTTCACATCCAACCTTTATTTTACTCCATATAATCCTTGAATTTAAGCATTTATACTCCCTCTTTACCTGCCATAACTGATTATTCAACATTATTGCCACTCCTTTAGCTCTAACTCTATTTGAAACTCCTGACCTAATCCCATTTATTTCTCCCCACTGAAACTCTCCTACCCCCTTCATCTTTGTCTCACTTAAAGCTAGGACATCCAACTTCTTTTCATTCATAACATCTACAATCATCTCTTTCTTATCATTCGCACAACATCCACGCACATTCAGACATCCCCCTTTGACGGTTTTCTTCTTTTTCTTTTTAGTAAATCAATACAGGAAAAGGGGTTACTAGCCCATTGTTCCAGGCATTTTAGTTGACTTTTACAACACGCATGGCTTACGGAGGAAAGATTCTTATTCCACTTTCCCATGGAAAGCTCTAATATACATTATTTAGGTATGCATACTGGTCAGAGCCTGTCGTAAGTCCGAGGTGTCGGCAAACGAGTATGTCGCTAAGTGAGGAGAAGCTGTAGTTATAACAGAAGAGTCCTTTAAAGTCTAGATGTTGCTGAATTTTACGTTTAATTCCTTGTGCAGTGGCACCAAGCAGTTCTCGTAAGCCAGCCCTGTTCTTGCCTCTAACTGGTTTAATTCTCACTATGTGAGCGTGCATGGGATGTGGGCTCCACTGCCATGCGGCAGGAATGCTACAGCGACACCTACATCAGCAGGTCAGTGAAACGTCAATGTCCGCATCAGTGGGATCAGCGAGTAAGCTAGATAATGCCTCTTCCTGATGGGGATTGTAAAGCAACATGGTGATTTGGTAGTCTAACAAAATTCTCAGTGTCATCTCTTTGTCCCAAAGAAAGTGTCATTGGCAAAGCAATTATGACAACTCCCATTTTGTATCAAATTTGTATCTTTTAATCTCTCTCTCTGTCATCATAAACTTGCTACATCTTACCCCTCTTAAACATTCCAGTTATTTTCTTCTTTGCCTCTGACATCCTACTAACTCTTTAGCAAAACTACTGCAGTTTTTTTGTCCTGAAAACTTACTTTATTATAATAATTATATTTGTGGGGGAAGCACTAAAACCAAAGATCATACAGCACCTAGAGAATGGGAAGCAATTAGCTTTAATCCGAAGGGAAAAGTAGCTCCAATTCCTTGAATCAAGAGTCCTTTACCAGAATCAAGGCACCTCCATCGAAGGATAAACTTTTTGTAAATTATATACCAAAATGCCTGTAAACATATAAATGACCTTGCAATTAAAAAAAAAACATTTTTTGTTTCTATCATAGTGGGATCTAGGCTTTTTGATAGTGATTCATGGGATGAAAGATACAAAAGATTGAGAACCACTGACCTAGGGTACACCAAATATATTACTGCTGTATGTACATGCAATTAAACATGAGTAACTCTGTGTTCCTCAAAATGGTAGACATGTGAAAATATGCAATATCCAATAGGATTTCAACCCTTTAATAGTGTATCAAGCCTGTAAGGTGTATCAAACAAAATGAATTTAATTTTACTCAGAAATTTCATGCCTTATAAAAATATGCTTATTTTACACATTTTTTATTGAAAACAAAATCCTTTTTAAATGTTTATTTCTTTTAATGTAAAAATAACATCTACACTTTGGCTTAAGTGCTCTAAAATTCATATCTGGCACAGATATTTAAATTTACTTGAATGACTAATTTAGAACCCTGCATAACACAGTTCTGCACTAAACATATGTTAGTCAAATATCCTTAACAAACAAGTTTTTTAATCATTTAAACATCATACTAATTTTTTAAAATTTACTTACAAACCAACTTCTTACACCACAATAAGATCTATGGTCATTTAGCAAAAAAATATGGAAAGGAGGGTACAGTTATAAAGGCTCACTAATAAATACAAAATCAAGATATCGTATATCAAAGTTCATTTACAGTGAAAAATATTCTTACCCGCTGGGTGACAACCCTACAGTTAAAAGGGATACACACCATCACTAAGTCAAATTGCCCGCATTTAGGCAAAGTTATATTCACATAATATGAAATTATCCAGTATTTAAATTACTTAAACTACTGAATGTAAATGAAACTGAACATGCCAGGTAAAATGTTACTTCCCTTTGTCAACACCTAAAACAGTGATTTTTTTAATTAATTAAAGTCCAGAATATGAGATCTTGCCATATGTATTGCCTTGTCCAAAAAATATTGTACATTTAACAAATATTATTGAGACAATATGCAACTTAAAGTATGTTTTATAAAGAACAGAAAATATAGATACTAATGAAAAAATAAATTACAGTAAAAGGTAATCCTTAAATCGCAATATAGCTATACAATTTTGTTTAAATATAATAATCTTATCTCATAAAAACAAAGCCCCCACAAAAACATAGCATTAAGGCTAAATTCAGCACTAAGCTTTTTTTACAGCAAGATGTATTATAACAATACAAGATAGGTTAACCTGTTACCATTCTCTCTTCAGTAAAGCGTTCATTAAGGGAACGTGTAGTTTGGCTAGGGATGTGTCTGAACCCCTTCACTCCTGGACCTGGACCATTATTTAATGATATTTCATCTTTACCCTGCAGCATTGCTATTTCTTTTTGTACCTTAGGATCCAATATTTGCCGATGGGGTTCAGGAACTGAACGTATATTTTCTGGGGGTAAATTCAACATTGGCGCTGCCATCCTTGCTCTTGGATCCCTGTTTGAGATAATGTTACGTTTGGTTAATTTTCTGGGACGCTCTTGAGATATTTGAAATGGAGGCTCTGGAGGATAGGCATGATCATTTACAACTGTAAATGTTGCTGGAGCATAACTCCTGGCTTTAATTTGGTTCATTCTATTTCTGTTGAGACGTGGTCTATTTCTAGGAATAGTGCCTGAAAAAGAATGCAAAAGTAACCAATTAAACTCGCATAACCTCAAGACCTATTAGAAGCTTTATCTAGGCTCTTTCACAGCTATTACCTAATTCACACTCCACCAATATATTAAATCCCAGAACCCTCACCTCCACTCTGATTTAACCTACATACTCCACCAGAATATCAAATACCACAGACTGCTCACCTCTACTCATCTAACCTTGAAATTCATGGTAGGGTCAAATTATTATTATTAGTCATGAGGAACCTTTGACATACCTTTGAAGAGTTTTGACAAAATCTGTAAAGGTCAAGGCCTGGGAATGGCAGGCAATCAAATGTGATTCAAGAAGGGCAATGTGATTATGGCCAAAGGCTAATTAGAAGGAAAACAGGTACAGCATAAGCAGAATGGTTAGAGTAATGCTGGGAACCCAGACTATAGACTACCCACAGGTTCTTCTGATAATGTGGATGACAACTTAAGATAACAGTGGGTCAAACAGGATAAAACAGCTTCTACATGGAATAGGATAGCCACATCAATCTTGCTTCTATAAGTGAGAATGATGGCATAGAAAGTAGATCCTTAACTAAACCTCAAGGTACCTAAAGATCTTATCCTTCATACAGATAATAGAACTAGGAAACAAACTAAAATGCACCAATTTGTGGATCAATACAGCCATGGCTCTAAATTTAGAAGCCAAAACTAAGTGTTAATATGTTGAAGTGTAGGTTATTTTTTCTGTAAAGGCACTTTTTTAGTTTGACTAAGCAATGAATATACAGTTTTCATAGTCTGACAAAGCATTGAATACACATATTTTTGATAAGCTAAATTTTAATACACTGCACACAATATAGTAATACATATATCATAACATAAACTGAGAGCTCTAAATATAAGATTCTGGAATTCAGAGGTGACAATTGTTAAAAAATAAGGATACTCATTAACATTTTAAATTTTGTTTTCAAATTAATTTTGGTACAGAATCAAAATATGCACTAATGTAGGTGTTACCTTTTGTGCTCTAATGTAATCAGACTTCTTTTTTGCCCCTTCACCACCCCCCTTACCCTCAAAGAATAAAATACTCCGATCTAATTTTTGTGTTGCTTAAACACAGAATTACCTTCAATTCAAACATTTACTGTAATTTGCAACAGTAAGGTTCAAGAAAATACAAAAGCCAGAACAAAAAGTCAAATATTACATACCATTGTGCTGTGAATGATGTGAAGCAATGTTGTTTTTTATACTAACAGTCAATCCTCGTTGATATGAGAGAGACACTACCGAGCTTGACCCTCTCTGTGTCTCTCCGGTTCCAGTTGTCTGAAGAGGACAAGTTCATTAAAAGGAATTGTATTCCTGTATCAAACTCTCCAAGGTAAACAAATATGTGGCATGCAGATGTAGCCAATCAGTAAAATAAAAGTACTAGTGTCAGTGCAAATAAATTTTTCTTAAAGCATTTTGTATGTAGACTAAAACTACCTAATGACTTATGACCTGCAAGGCCTATGACCGGCTGACTGATCGCAGTTTGAAACTCTCTGAGAATAAATACAACAGACATCAATGCACCATTAAAATTTTATTTATTTCTCAATGAGAACTGTTTTCTACAATTGCTTGGGTACCTTTTCACAATGAATGATTAATATTTTTTTCAATTTGTTCTAAAAATTGGTAGAGTTCTCAAGCAAACTCTCTATCAGATAAATTGTTTACTTTAAGATTCAGACCTGCTTATTCATAATTACAATTTCAGTTCAAGCCAGAGTTGGTAGACGAATTTAGGATAGTATGTAAAAGTAAGATGTTGATATGGGTAACAACAAATCTAGGCAATGATAGGTTGAATATTAGATTGGAGGGAGAGAGTATGGAGAAAGGGGATGTATGATCTATGAAAGAGGTGAAACAGAATAAATGTGGAAGAAAGTTAGGCAGTGTGTTGAAGTCTCTGTAAAAAAGTTTTCTATGGCAACAAACAAGGAAAATGTATCAGAGTATAGTGGCAGTACCAACACTTCTGTATGGGTGTAAAGTATAGGCTTTGAATGCCGCAGCAAGGAGGCTAGAGGCAGTAAATATGTCATGTTTGAGAGCAATGAATGTTGCAGATTTAATGCAATTTGGTTCAGTGTAGCAATTAAAAAGACAGAGTGCTGAGGAGAGGTTACTGAAGTGGTCTGAACATTTAGAGAGGATAGCATGACAAATAGGGAGGATAAATCTAGGGTAAAAGGTAGGAGAGGTAGGGGTTGTCCCAGGAACTGTTGGAGTGACGGAGTAAAGGAGGCTTCAAGTTTTAGGGGCATGGATGGAAACAAGCAGCTTTTAATGGTCATGCTGTTGGAGTGTGATCAAGGAAATATTAATGTAAGGATTCAGGGAAATTAGTTAGTTAGACTTGAGTCCTGGAGGTGATCTCACCTCCAGGGCAATGCCTGTACCCTGAACGAGGGATGGGAATGTTGCAGTTGGAGGGAAATCTGAAGAGTGATGTCAGCACACGTCAAGTAAAACAGCAACTGAATGAATGAAGGCAAATGTATTTACTTCTTTGGGTCATTCTGTGTTGGCAGGAGGAGGCTGTTGAGGTTATAAAAAAAAGTTGCTAAAGTATGTTCCCTTCAAGAGGGTGCATTGATAAAAGGTTTGTGATTCCAGGAATCAGGGTCAAATCTCACCTAGATTCTCCAAGCAAAGGGTTAGGAGCTTCCCCAAGAATATAATAAAAATTTTGTGCAGTAAAAGCAAAGTTACTTGAATTATAGCATATGAAACTTGATAGGGTAGTAGCAATTTTTTTTAATACATCGGCTGTTTCTCGAGGCAGGGTTACCCGAAAAAGAAAAAAACACTTTCATCACCACTCACACCATCACTGTCTTGCCAGAGGAGTGCAGATACTACAGTTCAAAAACTGTAACATACCTCCACCCCTCCTTCAGAATGCAGGCACTGTACTTCCACCTCCAGGACTAAAGTCTAGCTAACCAGCTTCCCTGAATCCCTTCATAAACATACATTACCTTGTAAAACTAACAGCATATAAAGCAATGAAAACCAATCAAGCCTGCTGGATGCTCATGTAAGCATATTAGATTGGAGAGAGTGAAGACTAATGTTTTTTGTGGTCTGACACACTGTTGGAGTGTGAGTCAGTAATGTAGCAAGAAATATGATGAAATGAAGCAATCTCTAAACATGTAATAAAAGAATATTTTACTAACTTTTTCTGCATATGTTTCTGTACTGTTCAATCTTGAATCTGAGTGAGTGTTATAGTTGTGCTTCATCTTGTGAAGTAGAAGTTGGTCCGAGCGCAGTCCCCTAACAATAGTTCCACTGCCTACACGCACTCTAAGTGGTGTTCCTAAATTGCCCTTGGTCTGCTGGGAAAGAGTCAAAAGAAACCATAACAGTCCAAAAAATATTTTTGTATACATAATGTAAGGCAGGAAAATTTAGAAAATTTACATGAAAAATAATTATAAACAAGGATCTAATAATAATTTTACAAGTCTGATACTGGATAATAGGTAAATTATTGACCAATAATCAGTAGACTGTATACTGTAATCTATGAAAGCACAACCATATAAAAGAATTTAGGTATCTCCTCCAATGATGGTTGTTTTATGTGACTACATGAACAAGTGCCACTTGGAAGTCTGTACCATTTTTGTAACCCCTACATTTTATAAACAGTTTCCCATTCTCTTCTTTGCCCTCATATTTCAACCTTCTCATTAGTCAATCCTCATTCTTTCTTACTGGTACAAGCAAGTGGTGCCTGCTTCACTTATATAACAGCCCAATTTTATAAATATTCAGATTAGATACAAGTTTATTTTATTCATTAGTTCTATAAGTAGAGTAAAAAAATAGCAATGGTGCCAGCGCATTCTTTTCAAACTAACCTTCATTCCTCCTGCAATACCTCTTCGTTCATCAATAATATTGTGTCTTGCCTGATTCCTGCTACTCTGTTGTGAGGTGGCTAATGTCCTGCGTGCTTGTTGAATTTTTCTCCTTGCAAGTTGTTGGTTGAATTGTTGATCATTGCCCATTACCTGTTGGTAGGTTTCCTGTTGCCAAAATGTAAATAAATTATGAAAACATTTTTAAGAAATTGCAGTGTAAGCTTGGAAAATCTTATGACTTACCAACTTCCAAGATTTCATTCACCCAAATTTAGGACTAAGAAACATCATAATATTGTGAAATACTATGAGAAACTACCTGGAAATAGTCTAGAACTCTTAAATCAAACAAGCCCAAATCAAGGCAACAAAAATGTGTTTGGTTTGCACTGAACCAAGAGATAATGGAGCTGACTAGAAGATATTTTAAGTGACATAATCCTGATTTGATCTTCATGAACAATGAGAAACTAATCAGAACAATCACTATTTTAAATACATGCTTATATCACAACCTCATTGACGTACAACACAATTCACTAAACAAATAACCTGCTCATAGGAGAATGAACGTTATGGTGGATTGGAGGATTGGGCCATTACCTCTCCTGCAGTGCTTTTTCTTTTTTCCTCATTCTTAGACTAACACTACTATTACTACTAATACTGCTTCACTAACACTCCACTCTCTGACTCTTTGTTACTACCACTACTTCCTTCTCATTGCCACCTCTGTCACTGATGCACTACTTATACTACTGCTACCACTTCCTCTACCACTACTACTACAATTATACTACTACCTCCTTTCATTGTACTACTCCCAGCCCTGCCCTCCTCTCATATATACTGGCATCCTTTCCTTCACACTTCTATGTGTTTAGTTAATGGTCCAAGTTGGACTGATTTTTTTTTTTCCCACCAAGGCAGGGTGACCCAAAAAAAGAAAGAAAAACCCAAAAAAGGAAGAAAAAAAAACCATCCTCATCATTCAACACTTTCACCATCACTCATACATAATCACTGTCTTTGCAGAGGCGCTCAGATACGACAGTTTAGACGTCCCTCCAAACTACCAATATCCTAAAACTCTCCTTTAAAGTACAGGCATTGTACTTCCCATTTCCAGGACTCAAGTCTGGCTAACCAGTTTCCCTGAATCCCTTCACAAAATATTGCCCTGTTCACACTCCAACGGCATATGACAATGAAAAAAAGCTATGTTTCACTTTCAGCGATTTTCACTTTACAGCAGTAGCCTGGAACCTAATCTGCTGTATAAGTGGGACCCTCCTGTAATATTACATGACGGTCACTGAAAGGGTTAATATAAAGTACTACTACTACTAGTATCTTCTTAAAAACTAACCTGGTGCTCATTCTCAAAATGACTCGAGGAACCTTCTTGAGTGTTAGGTATTCTTCCTCTTCCTCTAACATTAGCCCCTCTTCCTCTAGCACCTCTTCCTCTAGTGCCTCTTCCTCTAGTATCTCGTCCTCTGATACCTCTGCCTCTACCACCTCTTCCTCTAGTACCTCTGCCTCCACCACCTCTTCCTCTAGTACCTCTGCCTCCACGTGCCATCAATGATCCTCTTCCACTTCCACGGGGTGTTGATTCACCTCTTCCTCCTCTGTTCTGACCCCGCAGTGAGCTTGTATTAACTGAAAATATCAATCCTTTATAATAGAAGAACCAATAACAAATAATTTTGATTCCAACATCTATTGCTGATTAATGATCCTTTAGGTTTAGAAGTCAAGTACAACTAGAGGTTTGCTCTTGTGCAATTATGTGAATGAGATGAAGAGAAAGGACTGTCACAAATATTTGTAAAGCCTCATTCTTTTTTAGAGTAGTCTTCGACAAAGTTGGCTATATAAAATCTTCCCAGAAGAAATAAAAAATAAACAAAAGCAACAAATTATAATGGAAGAAACATCATTACAGTAGTACTCTCATAAAAACTACTTGAATTTGAATAACTTTTAATATGGCTATTATCTGTGAATGTGGTTTCAAACAACATTTCCTTCCTTAACCCTGCCCTCTACCCATCTACATTATTTTGCATACTGAAATTGTTTGATTACAAAAGAAAAATATTTTTATTTATTTGTACTTAATGCCTACATCACTTTCATGGAGACTGCTATGGAAGAGCTCAACTTAAGGACTGAACCTGATTACCTCACAGTTCACAAGTGCTGCATAACCTCTACGTGGAAGTCTGGGTGAGAGTATGGTTTGTGTTTCATGATTAACTGAATGGTGATAGAGTCTCCACCACTCTTTACACTGGTTGACCAATGTGAATTTAGCGATTCATAAAAATATATTGTATGACCTGCATAACAAAAATAATAATAATGCCAACACCTAAAGAAAGGTGACACTAAATTTAATTCTGTGACCTAATAAAATTATAGTATCCATATACAGTGGAACCTTGGTACTCGAACAGCTCCCTACTCGAACAATTTGGTATTCAAACACTTTGTTCAGTAAAAAAATCACTTGGTACTCGACCGTTTGCTCGGCACTCGACCAAACAAACATGACCTGCCAGAACTTCGCTGTAAATTATTTCATGTTTCTTCTAATTTTTTGGTGTTTTTTATATTATTTGTATAAATAAGTCACCATGGAGCCTAAGGAGATTAGTGATAACAGTCAACAAAAAAGAAAATTGGTTGGGAAAAATTTGTTCGGTACTCGAACAGATCAGCACTTGAACAGCCTTCTGGAACGAATTAAGTTTGAGTACCGAGGTTCCACTCTATATAAATGATAACAAGCTTCAATTCACTGGCACCATATTCACCAATAATCACCTATTTCATTTGCTGCCTTACTGAAGGGACTGAGACTGTGTTGTGATCTGGGAGGAAGGGGGGGTAGGGGGGAATGGAAGGAGAAAAGTTGCATTTGAGTTCTGGAGTTGAGGGTAGTCTTTGGAGGAAAACAGTAGCTGGGAGGAACTTGCAGGTTAATATCAGTACAGAGAATATTCCTTGTGTGTTTTCATGCTGAGGCAGTTTGTGGTAGGTCATGATTTAGTTGGCTTATGTCCTGAATTAAATGATGAAAGAAGCAAGAGAGACAAACCTTTTCCTAGAGTAACAGGACCAAACCAAGTGACTAATATAATAACAAATGAAGTATAAAAAATTAACCACCAAAAAAAAAAAAAATGAAAAACAATAAATGAACAAATTTATAACAATTATATTCCAACATACATAGGCTAAATAACACAATAAATATATTGTACTGAATAATGTGTCTAAACAAGCAACATGAAGAGACAATACAAAGGAGGTACCACTCGAAAGCAGCTACTAATGTTACAAAGTAATACAGAAAGGAGGTGATTTAGCAATATTGGTAAAAAATACACTACAATACTGTATAAAATAACACTACAGTAATGCATAAGTTAGAGAGATTTAAAACCAAAACACAAATACTTTTCTTTCATCTTTCAACACGTCGACTGCCTCCCACCGAAGCGGGGTGGCCCAGAAGGAAAAACGAAAGTTTCTCCTTTTACATTTAGTAATATATACAGGAGAAGGGGTTACTAGCCCCTTGCTCCCAGCATTTTAGTCGCCTCTTACGACACGCATGGCTTACGGAGGAAGAATTCTGTTCCACTTCCCCATGGATAAAACACAAATACGTAATAAAACACAAATACGTAATATTAAAATTCTAGTGGTAAAAATCCAAAAACAAAAGTGACAACTGATAATTCTCAATGCAGAAGCCCACTAGTGAACATCACATGAGAGACAGAAGAATTTGACAGAATAAATGAGAGACTGCAAAATACTTTAGGAGCACCATTAATGAGAAGCAACCATGAAAAGGCAAAAAAAAAAAAAAATTAAAGAGACAAAAAGAGGGATCTAAGAATAATCATGAACAAAAGATTATAACCAGAAAATAAAAAAAAAATGAAATCATAAGAAACTCATAGGCATCACTGGCACTTTAAAATACACTGTAGTTTCCAGATACATAGGTAGAACAAGGCTAAAAAAAATAATCCAATCACAACATATGTTAGGCCAGACCTCACCAACCCACAGCCTACATGCAATCCTCTGACCCTATTAAAAAATAAATACGTACTTCTATCTTTCTTTTATTTTTTGGCCTCATTGGCACTGTATTGAAATAAAACGAGTTGAAGCATTCTTTAACCCTTTGACTGTTTTGGTCGTATATATACTCAAAAATTCTAGCAGCTTGAAATCAAGCGGGAGAAAGCTGGTAGGCCCACATATGAGAGAATGGGTCTGTGTGGTCAGTGTGTGCTGTATAAAAAAAAATCCTGCAGCATGCAGTGCATAATGAGAAAAAAAAACTCTGACCATGTTTTTGGAATAAAAACGCCGACTTTGAGGTGTATTTTCGTATAGTATTTATGGTTGAATTCTCTTTTTCATGGTCTCATTTGATAGAATGGAAAACATACTACAGAAATAGGGATGATTTTAATTAGTTTCATGATAAAAATGGCCTTGAAATTGAGCTCAAAGTAGAGGAAATGTTCGATTTTTGCCAATGTTCAAGAGTAAGCAAATCACGCCACGCATCCAATACACGTCAACTGGTGAGTCTAATATTCTTTCACAAGTGAACTGATATTATTTATACCATTTTTACAATAATGCAGTAGTCTGCATAACAGTAAATCTTCTATTTTTTGTGAATAAAAAATCAAAATAGAAAGCAAGAGTAATATAAGAGGGGCCTAAAGACGTGACTAATGAACTGAGAACATCTTATTTTAGTGCCAGGAATGTCTGCATTGTTTATTCTGGACCCTATTTTGAAATTGACAACTTTTTTATTTTGCATGAAATTGGCCAAATTGCCAATTTCAGACCACTTTATTGGGTAGTTGAAATCGGTAAATTGGTGGTTTCTTGTACTCAATCGATAGAACAAAACGAGTTCTAAGGAATAGCTATGAATTTGGTCGACCAGAACAATGGAATTGGTCGAAAATAGGGCTCAAAATCGGCGAAATTGCCGATGCGTATATATCGCCGAGATCACTAACTTCGCGAGAGCGTAATTCCGTAAGTTTTCCATCAAATTTCATACTTTTGGTGTCATTACCATTGGGAAAAGATTCTCTATCATTTCATAAGGATTTTTTTTTTTTCAAAAATTTTGCGACAACAGGAGACGCCTCAGGATTAGTGGTTGCGACAGTTAAAGGGTTAAATTATAGAACCCTGCTCTAGAGCGGTTCACTAATGCAGCAGTTTTCAATTATACTCATTTTTCATTTATTCAGACTTCCTACAATAAATATATTCACCACTCACTATAAGCTAAGGATGAAAATATTTTAGGGTAGTAATGTGTGTACTGCATATGCATTTTTTATGCCTAGTTCTATTGGTCACTTAATATGTGATAGTGTAAACATGTTATCAGGTTTTTATGTGCATCTGAAAATGAAAAAAAAAAAAAAGGCTACATTTCACTTTACAGCAGTAGCCTGGAACCTAACCTGCTGTATAAACAGGGTCCTCCTGTACAAAAGAATCTTATAACATATACAGTGGTCCCTCGGTTTTCGTACAGCTCCCAACTCGAACAATTATGTAAGTGTATTTTTGTAAGTGCTTTTGTAAGTGTATTTTTGGGGTCTGAAATGACTAATCTAATTTACATTCATCTTTATGGGAACAAATTCGTTTGGTAATGGCACTCGAACAGCATTCTGGAAAGAATTATCGACGAAAACCGAGGGTCCACTGTATCTTAATTATTTTTTAACTTTGTCAATACCTTGTACTAGATTTATTAGAAAAAAAAAAGTATGTAGTCTTAGTTGGACTTTCAAACTAATGTGCATTTTTGTATAATGATTTGAAATAAAAATAATAATAATAATAATTATTATTATTATTATTATTATTAATGCAAGCATTATTTGAAAAAAAAAAAAAATATTTAATGTTGTGCCACAGTCTGGTGTGCAACTATAGCCAAGGATCAAATATTTACTTCTTAACCTGCTTTTCAAGAAACAGATGTTAGGGGACTTTTACCTTGGAATTCACTTGTTACAAAAATAATACAGTCTATAGAGAGATATTTACTTACTTCTGCCACTAATTCTTGTGGACAAAACACGAGCACCTCTTCCTCGTCCTCTGATAATGCCACTGCGCCCACCACCTCCACCACCACCTCTTGTGAATCCTGCATCTCTTCCTGCTACTCCCCTACCTCGACTCCTTCCTCCTCTTATGCCTTTTCCACCCCGTTCTCTGCTTTTCATTTTGATGATATCATCTGCAAAGTAATTTAAGATTTAGATTTTCTTTTCTGAAATTATATTTTATATATATTGGAGAATATATAAATAAATACTGTACATACATTTTTTTAACACGCTGGCCATCTGCCACCGAGGCAGGGCAACCCAAAAAAAGAAACATTTTCACTATTCACACTATTACTGTCTTGCCAGAGGCATGCTGATACAACAGATATAGACATAATACATACATATGTACATACAAACATACATTTATTTATTCATTCTCCTTATCTACATAAAAACATAAATATATCTTTTTTTATTTAACATAATGCACAAAATAAAGCTATCTCCATTGCAAAAGCCACTTTACATTTTACACTTTACACTATCAATTATCACCAAACTCCAGCAAGTAGCTAAACTTGATACTGACCTCACTTTTTTTTTGGCTGTCATGTAAATTTTTAGTCTGCCATTTCCTGTAAGAAAAATGTAGAAAACCCCAGAAGTAAATACTACTTAGCTAGCCCAAATTTGGGTAGTACCTTAACTAAAATTTCAAAACTGTCTTGCTCATTAAATGCAGTAGGAAGGAAGAACAGCCTGACTGATCAGATATTAGGCAACAAACAGCTGATGGAGAAATGTATCTACTCCACTTTTTGTGCTGAACAACCCACACAGGTTACTATTTATGATAATTGTACTTATGTGTACCTGTATCTAAATACACTGGTACCTCTACTTACGAGCAAAATTCGTTCCAGTCTGCTGTTCAAGTGCCAATACCGAAGGAATTTTTTCTCATAAGAAATAATGAAAATTAGGTTAATCTATTTCAGACCCCCAAAAATAAACTTACAAAAGCACCTACAAAAATACACTTACATAATTGTTCGAGTTTTGAGCTGCTCGTAAGTAGAGGTACCACTGTATACTTATTTACATCAATGACAATTACTGTACTGAAACTGATTTGTTTTTGTGATGATACATTATTATTACATTTAGGGAGGAGCAATAAACCAGCAGGGGTCATACAATGCTTGGGAAGGGCAGGTCCAGTTCCTTAAATCGAGAGCCCCCACTGGCATCAAGAAGCCTCCCTTGAGATGTGATGACAATGTCAATTAGAAAATTATAACAACAGTCAACAGCATCAATAATTCGTATGGAATTTATGCCAAGATGTATGCAATTAATAGTCACAGGCGGGAGCACTAAACCCACATGGTCATATAGGGCCTAGGTTAATGAAAGCATTTAAGTCTTGATTCAAGGAATTGAAGCATTAGTTCAATTCCTTAGATCAAGAACCCCTCACCAGCATCAAGGAACCTCCCCTGAGGGGTAAGTTAAGTTTATTTACGTATAGGTACACATAAGTACAATTATCATACATAGTGTAAATTACCCAGGATAACCCAAAGAAAAGTCAGACAAAAGTGGCTT
The DNA here is from genome assembly GCA_009830355.1 of Cherax destructor. Taxonomy (NCBI): domain Eukaryota; kingdom Metazoa; phylum Arthropoda; class Malacostraca; order Decapoda; family Parastacidae; genus Cherax; species Cherax destructor. Next base: position 74,858 of record WNWK01001597.1, on the reverse strand, counting down.
GTTTCCATTGGGGTCCCTGATTTCCACTGGCTTTTATTGTTATTCTTGGTTATCCTAACTTGTGTATAATACCAACAAACAAACGAATAAGACATATATACATCCCAGGTGTTGCACATGGGTCTTAGTCATCTATTCTGGATGAATTTCTACATAATGTTGATGTAACACTATTGCAAACATTTTAAACTTAGTTAAGCATCTCTCTTAGACCCATATAAACACCTTTATTTTTACAATAAACAACACAATGTGTTACGTGTTTATGGGCCTTTAAGTTCTAAAATATTTCGATGCAACCCTAAAATTTAAATGTTTATTACGACGAAATAAAATGGGAGATAAATCCTGTTACAGGTCATAGGATATGCCCCCTCCCCCCCCAGGGTCAATGAAGCAATACCTTAGGCACCTTGAGCACACATGAACCACCAGGGGAAAGATACTGACCTAGAGAGAGGCTGAGAACATCATGTGAGGCCATAATGGAGGTTGTAAGAGGCAGTTGAGAGGCTATATTATCTGGTCCTGGTCACTAGTTTATTTTGGCTCCGGACGTGAGCCTCCTCGACCCACGCTGCTCCTTCCCTTAGTTACCCTCACACTTTGTGAAAGAATAGCTCCGTAACTAGTTTGTAAATGCTTCTTAAAAGTTTTTATGCATATATGCTTGTTGTGTGTGTTCATATTATAGAATACATCGACTCTGTAAAAGACAGGTGTATCTCCACAATGTGTGCCGCCCGTTTAGTGGTCATTCAGCACTGTTTGATCACTTCAGTTACTTTGTTAGACTTGTATATCTTTTCAGTTTGAAAAATATAATGATTAATAATGATATTTTGCTATTAAAGTTCATTATATTTCTATTACTGCTATAATTTTCTAAAATAACCACAATTTTTGTGACCTTTTTTGGGTTATCCAATGTAATTTACACACATTTTACTATGTATGATAATTGAACTTGTGTACCTGTGCCTATATAAACTTAATGTCTCATCATGTGCCCTCAAAACTATCATAAAAAAAACCTGCATGTTCTGTAGGCAAAGCTTAAATGTACACCTTAATACTCTTAATATTATATATCATAGTATTTGACTTAACTGGGTTATCTTAAGATAATATGAACATAAGATATTATGTAAAATAAATGTATATTGTATTGTATATGTTTTAAAAATAAGTTTATTTAGGTACAGGTACACATAAGTACAATTATCAATGGCCTGGTGGCAAAAGCTCTCGCTTCACACGGTGAGGGTCCGGGTTCGATTCTCGGCGAAGGGGTGGAAACATCGGACGTGTTTCCTTACACCCGTTGTCCATGTTCACCCATCAGTAAAATGGGTACCTGGGTGTTAGTCGACTGGTGTGGGTCGCATCCTGGAACAAAACTGACCTAATTTGCCCAAAATGCTCTGCATAACAAGCAGCTTTCTATAGTAGTAGTATGTCATTGATGTCAGCTAGGACTGTATACCTTGCACATGTTATTTGTAGTAAATAAAGATAGTATTACATTATTATACATAGTAACATATGTGTTAATTATCTCTGGTGGTTTGGTGGCTAAAGCTCTCGCTTCACACGGCGAGGGCCTGGGTTCGATTCCCAGCCAGAGCAGAAACATTGGGCGTGTTTCTTTACACCTGTTGTCTATGTTCCCCATCAGTAAAATGGGTACCTGGGTGTTAGTCGACTGGTGTGAGTCGCATCCTGGGACACTGACCTAATCTGCCCGAAATGCTCAGCATAACAAGGGACTTTCTATATACATAGTAGTATGTCACTGATGTCAGCTAGGCCTGTATACCATGTACATGTACTTGTAGTAAAGTAAAGATATTATTATTATTATTAACCCCAAAAAGTCAGTGATTTATTTCCATTGGGTTCCTTGTAATATCTTATTAAAAGTGTTACTAAATTGGGTTATTTTGCATAAAGTGCCTAGGGAATTGGAAGCAAGTAGGTTTAATTTAAGGATAGGGAGAGCAATTCTAGTTCCTTGGATCAAGAGCCCTTTAACATCAAGATACCCCACAGTAACGTTTTGAAATGGACCAAGAATAAGGATAAAAGTAAATTCTCAGTTTACACAGGTGGCTTGTGGGGTCAGTGATAATGCCTTTAGCTAATAATCAAAGGATCCAGGTTCCATCCTGGGTTGAGTGGAGACATTGGGCATGTTTCCTTACACCTTTTCATCTAAATTATTATTATAATCATAACTAAGCGCTAAACCTGTAAGGGTCATCCAGCGCTGTTTTAGTACTAAAAGTAATGTTTATAAATGTTCGGTTATGGGTAAATACCTAGGCTCAAGAGAGAAAACTTGCTTAGTTGCATACCTATATAAATCTGAAATTGGCCAATCTTAGAGACGCAACTTCTGAGCGGCTTCAGACTTAATGTGCTGGTGTATTTTAAGATATTGGTTTCTCTGAGATAATGAGAGAATGCCTCCTCAGTTTGGTTTCAAGGTTGGTGTTTCCTAGGGGCAGGTTTGAATTAGTTTCGCATTGTGTATATCCTCATTTGCCAGTATGTATTATTGAAGAAACTGGGATATTAATTTCCATTTGATAATTTGTTAATATTTCTTCTGATTAGCTTCAGATTTTTAACACTAATATTTAACTGTATTACAAACTCGTGCTCCACTTTGCACTATTCCTATCACATTCATTGTGGTACAGGGGGCTGGAGTTATGCAATACAAAGATACCTTTCTCAGATTGTTCAGCAACTTAAATATACATCTAGTAATTATAATTATCAAGGGAAAGCACTAAACCCACAGGAGTAAAAAAAAAAGCCCTTGGGAAATAGGAGGCAATCAGATTCAGTGGAAGGACAGACAGAGCAGGTTCGATTACTTGGGTCAGGAACCCCTTGCTGGCATCAAGGCACCTCACTGAGGGAAGATGTTTAGCGAGTTACAATGGGTTTTACATAGGCTGCTGTAAATCTCCATGCATAAATACCATAAGTGAGGTAAGGAGAGATTAGAGTAATACAAAGCAAATAATTGTGTTTAAGGTATATATATACATAGTATGTATTACCATTTTTCAGTAAGTACCCCCCCATTGTTTTAGATTATTATTATGGGGAGCACTAAACATGTAGGGATTATACAGCACCTGAGGGGAGGGAGGAAGGAGATGGAAGGCATTCAGACTTAATTCAGGGAACTGGAGCACAGATCCAATTCCCTAGATCAAGAACCCCTCACCAGCATCAAGGAGCAAAAGTAATGACACAAGGCAAAGTCCACTTGTCAGTATAAATCAGAAGCTACATGAAACTGACTATTTATGCTGAAAGAGGCATGGGGGTGAAGAAAAAATTCACACTGCAGAACAAAGTTTTATTGGGACATCATATTGCTATGAAGAACTACTGTACATCATCATAACTCATGGCTCAACACACCAAATAAAAGCTTGTTCTACAATTTGCCTTTTCTTCACTCTTGCCAGCAGTATGACTTTTGAATTCAGGGGTGTGGGCAGTATACAGGTAATGTAGTTAACATGTAATAAAATATTGTTAGGCACAAGAGCCCTCCACAACAAGGAACCCCCTTGAAGGATGGAAATATCTGACTTCTTCAAAAAGAGTAAGGGTTTTGTTTGTTGCTTGCTTATAAAGGGTGACTGAGTGGTATCCTGGAGTATTTCCCAGGTCCAGAGTTTGAAAGTTAAACATATAAAGTAATAATGACTCATCTTTGGCTTCCTTACCATAAGTGACAAAATTACTTTTATTTGATATATGACACATTACATGCATTTTAATATTTACATATTCAAATACAAGACAGTGTTAAATCCATTACAGATCACTTAGTTTTACTTATTTGCAATCATTTATTTTTTTACAGAAATTGATTTCTTTTCAGATAAACAGGATAATAAAAATAATGGTAAAAATAATTTGTATCTTTAAATAATTGCCGTATACCTTACCTATATCAACTGCAGTAAGTAGTTAATTACAAGATAATTTTATTTACTATTCTTACTGTATCATTAAAATTAGATGCCCTAATTTTAACCCTTCAAGAGCTAGAGAGGAGTACCTCCCATTCTCCAGGCACTGTATAACTTTTATAAGTTTAGTGCTTCCCCATGATTATAATACGTATTTATAATTCCCTAATTTTAAGTTTTGGCATTGACCCCCAAAACGTCCTCCAGGTAAGTTAGAGTGGTTTTATATAACTCACATAATTCACAGAATGGGTGAGGCAGTTTAAACTACTTTACCTTCATATTCATAAGGAAGTGCTAAACTTAGTAAAGTCATTAAGGTGACTACTACACCAACATCATGAATACCCAATGACTTATTACCCCTATGATAATATGTATTCATATTCCCTTAAAAAATATTTGCCCATTTTTCCTTTATAATGTCATAATTTGGAAACCATAAGCTAAAATTAGATTAAAAATTATTTTTATTAGCTCAATAGTTATAAATACTCTACTGCATTTCAAAATTGCAAAATTTTAACTGCATTTCCCAACATATATTTACTTTCTGTTGTTTGTCTATCTCTCCAACATGGTGCTTTATACCTGCTGACAGTATCCATGGCAAATATTGTACGTATATGTATGGTACATACTCAACTTCACAGCACAGTAATTTACTCATATGGGTAAAATTCATCCTTAAATTTCCTAGTGTATTAAGCTACTAGCTTTTGGCTATGGAAGGTACCGCTAGAGACAGAAAGTTTGTTTGGTTTATTGAGGATGCTCAAGCCAAGACCAAAGCTGTGTCTCCACAGCCATTCGTCCAGCTACTGCACAAACTCTGTGGTCTTAACCTGACTGATAGGGTTATGCACACATTCACCGTGTCACACCAGTGACACTGTGCAGTTCAACATCAAATCCTTTCATTCTATATTTTTACTCAAAAATAAAATTTAACTAAATAGAAGAAAAGGTTTACCAAAATTCAAAAAAATTAAGAATGAATTTGCAACATTTAAATAAACACAAAATACAGTATTCAGTAGTATTAATAATTTATTCAGAATTAAATGTTATTAAATTATAAATTATCATAATAATTTCATTTGTAATTATTTCTGTATTATTATTAACACACAGTAACAAAAATGAATTCAGAATATCCAACATACAGAAGTGAAGATATTTGAATGTTATGTAATATAATCCATCTGTCTAAATGTCGTAATTAATTATGTAATATTAAATTATAAATTATCATAATAATTTCATTTGTAATTATTTCTGTATTATTATTAACACACAGTAAACAGTAAATATGAATGCTCTGCAAGAATATCCCAACAAGTACAAGAAATGTGAAGATATTGTTGAATGTAGTATGTATTATTATAAATCCATCTGTCTAATTGTCTGTCTTTCTATGAATCAAGACATCTTATCTCTAGTCTTAATAAAAAAGGAAATTAATGGAGGCATTTGTATGTTTAAAAGAACATTTATAAGTTAAATATAATACATACACAGTAGGTAAAAAATTAAAAATTGTTGGTGTACAAGTGTATTAAGAATGACCAGATGGTGGTATGACAACCGCTGGTAGAAAATATGATCGAACTTGTGCATGAAGTCTTGCAACCTCTGGATCATCCTGACCAAGATTTTTCATCACATGTTCAAACTGGATTGCTCCTGTGGGGAACACATTTTATCAGTATAATTTTCAATATAAATAATTTTACCTGCAATGTAAGAAAAATTTGCACAATAATTCCACATACTGATTTGGCTATGACAGTAGGAACTCATTCAGACATGCTTACATTGAGGCAAAAACATATACTTACTGTATATTGATATCATATACACACCCTACATTATAAACTATTACATTAACCCTTTCAGGGTCCAAGCCGTAGATCTACGCATTGTCCACAGGGTCCAAGAATTTAAAAAAAAAACAAATATTTTTTCTTATGAAATACAGTGGACCCCCAGTGTTCATGATTTATTCGTTCCAGAATGCTGTTCAAGTGTCGTTACCAAACGAATTTGTTCCCATAAGGAATACAGTGGTACCCCGGTTTACGATATTTTTTCATTCCAGAATGCTGTTCAAGTGCCATTACCAAACGAATTTATCTCCTTAAGAAAAGTTGTAAAATAGACTAGTCCTTTTAGACCCCCAAAATTACACTTACAAAAGCATTTAAAAAAATAAACTTACATAAAAGGGTGAGTTTGGGGACCATCGTAAACCGGGGTACCACTGTAATGTAAATTAGACTAGTCCTTTTAGACCCCAAATATAAACTTACAAAAGCACACTTACATAATTGTTCGAGTTTGGAGCATCACGAACACCGGGGGTCCACTGTAGTAGAGAATCTTTTTCTAAAGGTAATAAAACAAAAAGTACGAAATTGGGTGGAAAACTGACGAAATTACACTATCGCAAATTTGACTGTGTCAGTGATATTTACATTTCAGCAATTTTGCCTACTTTGACTCCTATTTTAGGCCAATTACATTATTCCAGTAGCCAATAAAATGATCAGAAATTGGTAATTTTGCCAATTTCACACAAAGTTCAAAATAATTCCAATTTCAAAACAGCGTCCAGAATAAACAATGCAGGCATTCCTGGCACTAAAATAACATTTCCTCCGTTTATTAGTTACGTTTCCAGGCTTTACAGATGAATTCCATTTTGATTTATTATTTACATAAAGAATTTTTATTCACACCAAAAAATAGATGAATTACTCTTATGCAATATTGTAATAATTGTATAGACACTATCAGTGCATTTGTAAACGTATATCAGACTCACCAGTTGACGTGTATTGGTCGCGTGATGTGATTTGTTTACTCTTGAAAATCAGCAAAAATCAAACATTTCTACTACTTTGAGCTCAATTAGAAGCTATTTTCAGTACTAAAACTAATCAAAATCATCTCTATTTCTGTAATATATCTTCCATTCTATCAAATGAGACCAAGAAACCGTGAATACAACAGTAAAAACCACATGAACATACACCACAAAGTTGCTGTTTTAATAAAAAAAAAACAGTCCCAGTTTACAGAATTTCAGATAGGATTTTCCAGGTCTTTTTCATATCACCTTTTATGTTATGTAATCTGTTCTCATAATACAATTTTTTTGACCTTCTTATCAAGCTGGTAAGGACTGATGAGTAACGTTTAGAAAGTTCTCTAGTTATTTGACCCATTCTGTACTGTTTTATTTATAGGTGCTTTGTGTTAATGGATTTAAGGATACTGGGTGTTAGCCAGGGGCTATTCAGTCTCTTTGCTGTGATCTGTTTAGTTTTTTTAGGGCAATGCTTGTTATAGAGGTAGTGTTTTTTTTTTTTAGAAAATTATTAATACATCCATCAGTATCTGAATAGTATGTCTCTATCTCGTTATGCCAGTCGATGTTAATCATAGCTGTTATAAAGTTATTAACAGCTGTCTCATTATGTAGTCTGAAGGTAACTTTAGTAGTGTCTTGGGGCAATTTATCTAGGTTGGTGTTGTCTGTTATGCCTAATTTTAAAGGGGATATGGTGTTAGTCCAGATGTGGTCTAATGAGGAGATACTAGTCTCGGAGATTCTTGTAGGTTTTGTTGTTGTTGGTAGCAACAACAAAACCTACAAGAATCTCCGAGACTAGTATCTCCTCATTAGACCACATCTGGACTAACACCATATCCCCTTTAAAATTAGGCATAACAAGTGGTCTTTGTTCATGTGTGCATCAGTTATCACGTTTCCTAATTTTTCACTAAAATGGTAAATGTTTGACTGTGGTACTCTGTAGATGTTTATCACTGTGAGGGGTTTTTGCTATATGTAATATATTCTCCATGTAATGCATTTTCATGAAATTACTTAATATTTTGCAACTGGTCTGACAGGAAGTAATCTGCATACACTCAAATAATTCATAAAATGCCTAGCAAATAAATCGTTCTTTCTTTCAACAAACCACCCGTATCCCACAGAGGCAGGGTGGCCCAAAAAGAAAAACGAAAGTTTCTCTTTTTAACTTTAGTAATGTATACAGGAGAAGGGGTTACTAGCCCCTTGCTCCCAGCATTTTATTCACCTCTTATGACACACATGGCATATATATATACAGTGGACCCCCGGTTTTCGTAATGCTCCAAACTCAGACAATTATGTAAGTGTATTTTTGTAAGTGCTTTTGTAAGTGTATATTTGGGGGTCTAAAAGGACTAGTCTAATTTACATTATTCCTTATGGGAACAAATTCGTTTGGTAACGGCACTTGAACAGCATTCTGGAACGAATAAATCACAAACACCGGGGGTCCACTGTATATGCTTGTACATGGATGTGTAGTGTAACCTAAGTGTAAGTAGAAGTAGCAAGACGTACCTGAAATCTTGCATGTTTATGAAATAGAAAAAAGACACCAGAAATCCTACCATCATATAAAACATTACAGGCTTCCGTTTTACGCTCACTTGGCAGGACGGTAGTACAGTGGACCCCTGAGTTTCGTAAGCCCCGGAAATCGTACAATTATGTAAGTATAATATTGTAAGTGCTTTTGTAAGTGTATTTTTATGGGTCTGAAATGGACTAACCTACTTGACATTTTTTCTTAAGGGAGTAAATTCGTTCGGCAATGGCACTTGAGCAGGCTTCTGGAATGAAGTGTTTACGAAACTCGGGGGTCCACTGTACCATACATAAATTCTATTATTTATTGATGTTTATGTTATTGTAAAAATGGAGGCAAAATTAAGCAAAAACTACCACTTCTGGGTAATGTAAATCATCTTGAACCTCATATAAGTTCATGTTTGAATACATACATACGTACGTATATGGTATGTACTGATGTTAGTAAAAATATTCCTTGATTTATCAGTCTACTTACCAAGCACAACAATGAACTAATATCTAGGTAACTATGTACAGCAGCTACTGAGAGCATCAAATCTACCTGGAGTGTGTTCTGAAAGTCAATAACCCCCCATGGTCTTGTCCCAGTCCAGGCCTCCTGGTGGATGACTGATTAATCAGGCTGTTGGTGTTAGCTACATGACTTTACAAAATTCTTTTTATCCCATAAAAGATTTATAATGAAATCTAATGAAAAACAATAAATACTGTATAGAATTGAGCATTTTTAAAGAATACTGAAAGGCAGTTGAAACTACAGTAAGTGAAACAGTACTGATACATATAAAAGATTTACATCTAATTACACAACTATAAAAAGATACACAATAATTAAACAATGGTTTATTAACACATAGGCCGTTTCCAACCAAGGCAGGGTGGCCCGACAAAGAAAAACTTTAATCATCATTCACTCCATCACTGTCTTGCCAGACGTGTGCTTAGACTACAGCTACAAAACTGCAACATTAACACCCCTCCTTCAGTGCCAGCACTGTACTTCCCATCTCCAGGAATCAAGTCCGGCCTGCCAGTTTCCCTGTCAAGTCCTAAAAACCATTTGTCTCCATTCGCTCCTATCTAACACGCTCACGCACGCTTGCTGGAAGTCCAAGCCCCTCGCACACAAAACCTCCTTTACCCCCTTCAACCATTTCTAGGCAGACCCCTACCCCGCCTTCCCTCCACTACAGATTTATACACTCTTGAAGTCATTCTATTTTGTTCCATCTTCTCTATATGTCCAAACCATATCAACAACCCCTCCTCAGCTCTCTGGATAATAGTTTTGATAATCCCACACCACCTCCTAATCTCCAAACTGCGGATTCTCTGCATTATATTCACACCACACATTGCCCTCAGACATGACATCTCCATTGCATCCAGCCTTCTCCTTGTTGCAACATTCACAACCCATGTCTCACACCCATACAAGAGTGTTGGTATAACTATACTCTCATACATTCCCCTCTTTGCTTTCATGGATAAAGTTCTCTGTCAGTTTCTTTTTCATAACCTAATAAAAGGAAAACAAATGCTAAAATAAAAACAGGTTTGTTAAAAGAGCTAAGAGAAAGTTCTCTGGATAAAAGAAGGAATTTGCAAATAAATGAAAAGTTTCATAGAATAACAATTTTCTTGTATACAACTTACCAACTCCATCTTGAGTGAAGCCATAATTGCTGATGACTTTCGTAGTGACCTGAGTTACAAGTGGAAATACTCTAGTCATGAGAGCCACCATGTCATTACCAGCAGCTTCTCGTGCTGCTTCTAAAGCCTCCACAACTTCCCCTCCAGTAAGTGCAGATAAAATTTCTCTCAAAGCCGCTGAAAAAGAAGTTTTATGTTACCAATAAAATACAGGATAGCTATGTTAATAATAATACTTTATTTACTACAAGAACATGTACATGGTATACAGACCCAGCTAACATCAAAGACATACTAGTACATAGAAAGCCGCTTGTTATGCAGAGCATTTCGGGCAAATTAGGTCCTTGTCCCAGGATGCAACCCACACCAGTCGACTAACACCCAGGTACCCATTTTACTGATGGGTGAACATAGACAACCGGTGTAAAGAAACACGCCCAATGTTTCTACCTGCGCTGGGAATCGAACGCTGACCCTCGCTGTGTGAAGCGAGAGCTTTAGCGATCAGGCCACAGGGCCACATTCATTCATGCAATGTTTGAGTTAATGCATATGAACAACAAGAGGAAATAATTGCTTAGTTTAAGACCAATATGACATTCCAACTTACTCAAATTTGTTGTTGTAAATGTTCCTTGATAACATGAATGTGTACAGTTATTGCAAAGTAGTGTATTGTACATGCATTATTACTTGCAGTTTTCTTTTAATACAATGGACGTTTCTCACCAAGGCAGGCTGACCCCAAAAAAAGAAGAAACACTTTCATCATCATTCATACAATCACTGTCCTCCTAGAAGCGAGATAACATCACAGTTCACATGGGCCTCTGAACTGCAATACTATACTTTCCACCTCCAGGACCCAAGGCCAGCAAAATTATTTCCCTAAATGTTACCTTGCTTACACTCCAACAGCACATCATAAAACACCTGCCTCTACTCACCCCAATGCACATACGTATATGAAATACCAGTAATGATAGAGCAGTATTACCTGACATCACTGTGACCCATCTGTACTTTATTTGTTTTATTGTACAGTGGGTGTTCGTGCCTCGGTTGACAGCATCTTCAGCTCACACACTAAGTCACTGATGATCTTTTCCTTGCAGGGGGAAACAATGGGCATATGTTTCCATGTATTTAGTGCTCCCATTCACCTAGCAGTAAGTAGGTACATGTACCTGGGTGTTAGTTGACTGTTATCGGTCGCATTCTGGGGGAAAGGATTAAATGATCCCAATAGTAATAAAACCATCAGTCCCCAATTACACATGAACTTCATTGGGTTATCCTGGGTTACTAACCCTCTGGGTTAATAATCCAAACACAATCTTCTACCTGAAGTATAATCTGTATCAATTACATTTGGTGCCACATAAAATGTGGAATTCTAAAAGCACTTTTTTTTTGTATGTATTAAATTTCCTATAGTATTAACTGTAAATTAATTTAGTATAAGTTATGTACTGATTGCTTAAATAGAAACTTAATTATTTAGGTACTACTATGACAAAATAAAACAATAAGAGATTTTAGAAAAGTCTACACTTCACATTGAAGTATGCTTAACATTGTAGAATTACTGAGTTTTTTTACTAAACAAAATTAACGGCACAAACAGCATTATAACGGTCGCAACTTACCAGGCTAAATTTTGAATTACCTTTTGCTTTGTCAGCCGTAAAATTGTCAGGGAAGGTGTCGGCCTGGCTGGTGGCCATCACTCACGCCTCTTACCTCAGTCTCCCTTCAAGTGTAAACATTGACCACTCCGTCGGTGCTCGGGATAACTTATATAGTCAAGTTTTATTTAGGTTATAAAAACAGTTTAAGTAAATAAGCAAGTAAAAGTCAGTCCTTCAGTCAGTAGGTCTATTCAGATGCAATTACGCAATCATTGGATGTTTTTTTTTTTACATACATACATAAATAATAATATATGTATGTATGTTGGAGGGAGATAATAATAATAATAATAATAATAATAATAATAATAATAATAATGGGGTAAAGGAGGTTTTGTGGGCTTGAGGTCGATCACCATGCCCAGCCCTTCTAGGGCAGGGTAGGTGCCAAGGCTGGAGCTTGCTACCATCTGCGGCTCGCAAGCCTGTCCTTCCCGTCAGCCTCCTTGGGGCGGGAAAGATGGCAGACCAGAGAGGCCTAGCATCTATCTACCTTCATGCCTTGTGCTGGTGGCAAATGTGGCTAGGCCTGGGGCCAGTTGGTCCCACCGCTGAGGGGTAACCCCTCCCATGGGAGACAGGTCTCTGATACTCCCACGCCAGGGAGCCGGAGCCGGGTCGCTATCTGGTAAAGACCCGGGTCGGGAGAACTCCCGGTGAATCAACACCTCCTCCACCTTGTGGGCTTGGACTTCCAGGAAGCGTGAGTGAGGTGTTAGATATGAGTGAATGGTTTTTGGGACCTGACGAGCTGTTGGAGTGTGAGCAGGGTAATATTTTGTGAAGGGATTCAGGGAAACCGGTTAGCCGGACTTGAGTCCTGGAAATGGGAAGTACAATCCCTGCACTTTAAAAGAGGGGTTTGGGATATTGGCAATTTGGAGGGATGTCTAAGCTGTCGTATCTGAGCGCCTCTGTAAATGACAGTGATTATGTATGAGTGATACCTGGTGAAAGTGTTGAATGATGATGAAAGGTTTTTCTTTCTTTTTGGGTCACGCTGTCTCGGTGGGAAACGGCCGACGTGTTAAAAAAAATACATAATATAGGATATGCAACATCCCCCCAATGAAAAGCAGGGGTGCCACTAGCACGATAAGTTAGTTTGATATCTTTATTATGCACCCCATACCCATCCTGTGGGCGGTAGTCAAAAGATTACAGAGGTACATAATGGGTCCAGGGACTGGACCTCAAAGTTTGATAGCTGAGCAAGTTACAAAGGTAATGAACTCAGATGGTCACAATCATGACAAGTTACAAAGGTATTTGCAGATTACAGAGGTATATATAGGGTCCAGAAACTGGGCCCCAAAGTTTTGATAGCTGAACAAGGTACAATGGTAATTAATTCACTAGTTACAAGGTAATGAATCATGTAAGTAAATTTACTTACGTCTGTACATGGTTGCACTCATGAACAAATTATACGCACGATAAGAGACAACACAATAAGTGTCAGGGGCCCAAGACTGTTCAACTGCCTCTCAGCAGAGGCGTTGCTAGGGTTGGTGTCACCCGGGGCGGCATCTTTGGTGTCACCCCCATGATATCCAGGGGCGGGGGATGGGGGTCAACTCCAGTTACGTCACTACTTCATGACCAATGACTAATGTTTAGCAATGAGAACGTTTAAGGGCTATAAACCAAACAGGAGAATACTTCTCAACTTTATTCATGATAAAATAAGTAATCGTAGTAATATTGAGGAAACATAAGCTCAAATACCACTTTGAGTACAGGCAACAGATCCTACATTTATTCATCTTCAACAATGCAAAAAAAAAAAGAAAGAAAAACATTGCAATATCAGAGAAACACTAGTTCCGATTTGACCTTGAGTACAGGTAACATCTCAATGAATCAGATCTTACATTTCCTTGCCTTCAATCCTGCAAAATCATCTATCACATCATCAAAATCAATGCTGTCAACTGACCCATTTTCTATGGATAACAATGCTAAGTCAGAGATTCTGGATTGACTCATTATGGACCGTAAATAGTTTTTAATCAGCTTCAACTTCGAGAAACTCCTTTCACAAGAAGCCACAGAAACACATATAGTAAGGAACAACCTCAGGCAGAGAGTGAGTTGGAAGAGATTCAATGAAATTCCATTCAGCTATGAATGTTAGTGCATTCAGTGCAGTCCAGTGCTTAACTTTTTCAAGATCAACATCTGCAGCTTGCAGGTGCCTCCTTAGTCTTGGTATTTCAAGCATGAGCTCATTCTTGCATATTTCATTATAGAAGGCTGTGAGTCTTGAAGCCATCACCTCTCAATTCTTCTTCAGTAGCTGCACAAGATTCTTCGTTTGAATGACCCCAAACATGGCTGCCACATTCTTGATTGCTTTTGATCGCATCTCGAGTTCATTATGAAAACGATCAGTGCACTCCAACATCGCCCTCTTGTTTTCTTCTTGTAGAGTGAGTCCGGAATCTCTTGCCTGCTCCCCTGTCATCCTTTTCTTTAACCTGATTCTTCTCTCTGTTGGAAATCCATACTCCTCACATTTCAAAAGTGCCTGTTGTATTGAATTCTCCACTATGCGATCTCGCCCTTCATTCAAAAATAATAGCAGTGCCTCTAGCTTCACCATCGCTTTGTCAAGAGTTAAATCCTTAGTCTGCAAGTACTGCTGTGCAAGCTGAACTTCCCGAAATATGTCGCACCAGAATTACAGATAACACAAAAATATGAAATCGCACACAGCAGGGAGAAGACCTTGTGCTGCTCCTCTTGTATCCAAATTTTCCTGTGGATCACAAAGAGCTTCAATCGCTGCCACAAATTTCTAGAACGATTCCGCTACTGGTTTCACTGCACTGTAATGAGAACTCCATCTTGTTGATAATCTTTTCAAAGAGACTGCAGTATGGTCCATTAATACATCCTATCGATGGGTGGAGGAGGCAAAGAATGTCTACGCTGACTCAAGACTTCCAAAAAAATTCACACATGATGAATTCTCGGCAAAAGAATGCTGACCACACAAGTTCAATGAATAGTCCACACAACCACTGAAAATTGCCTTGTTCTTTTCCTTGAGAATGTTTTGTAAACCTCAATGGACTCCGGCTATGGTGGCAGCAGTCATATCCTTGAGCACGGCACAGCATGAAGTCCAGTCCATCACTTTCCAGCTTTTTCAGGATATCAGAACTTATATCAGCAGCTTTTTTGCCCTTCAAAGAAAAAAAACAAGAAAAACTTCCTTCACTTGAACTCTTCCATCCTCCATTTGCACGTACCTGATAACTTGTGACATTTGGTCAGTGTGTGACGCATCTGGTGTACTATCAAACAATGTAGTATACAGCTGTCTTGATATCAGTAACAAGCTTCTCTTTGACTCGATTTGCCAGAACACTTTAAAACTCATTTTGAGTTGATGGTGAGAGATACGAAACTGATGACCTGTGTTCACTTGAGCTGCACTTCAGTCTCATTAGGTGCTCTTTTAGCACAGGATCATACTTAGCCATCAATTCAACCATCTCAAGAAACTTTCCTCTATTTGATGGGAATTCGTCCTCCCTGTGGCCACGAAATGCTAGGTTCTGTTTAGCCAGAAATAGTGTAATATCCAGCAACCTCTACAATATTTCCCTCCACCTTTTCTTCTGGATTTCCATTGAAACAATTACTTCTGCATCTGTGGTTTTGTTCACCCTTAGACCGGCTGCCATGGTTTTCCATTTCTCGAGGCAACGTTGGTGTTCATCAGAAGTTTCATGATTGTGTACTTTTGGATTCAGCTTTCACCATATTTGAACCCCAGTCACAAACTTTGATGTTATACTTGTAACACTAGAGGTAAACAATCTACAGCAGTAACAGTATAATTTCCCACTGACTGGCGAGTACATCATCTATGATCGCAAAACTTGCTCACCATTCGGCATCTGTTTGTAGAAT
Source organism: Cherax destructor (assembly GCA_009830355.1). Taxonomy (NCBI): domain Eukaryota; kingdom Metazoa; phylum Arthropoda; class Malacostraca; order Decapoda; family Parastacidae; genus Cherax; species Cherax destructor. The sequence goes on along the minus strand of WNWK01001597.1, from coordinate 59,142 downwards.
CATTCTTTAGAAAGCTGACGTTCATCGCCTTTTGCATTTATCCTCTTTGTAACACGAAAAAGGCCATCCTTGTTCTGATAAACATAACTACCTCTTTTGATGATTTCAATCCGGGATTAGATTTTGCCACCGAAGTGGCTAGTTTATTGTGCACCCCATATCCATCCTGTGGACGGTAGCGCAAGAGCATATGGATACACAAAAGGCCTAGGCACTAGGCCCCAAAAGGGTTAACAATTGTACATTTGGATTTATATCTACATTTCAATTATCTGTTACAAGCAAATTTAGGAAATTTGCTTAGTATAACTGGTATCTTATTTCATGAATAAGATATCTTGACATGTCACATAGGTTATTATACTGTCTATCTCTATATTCCTCAATAAGTGGACAATTAAGCATAGTGCTTAATTGTCCACTTATTGCGGAATATAGAGATAGACAGTTCAATCCGGGAATGGTCTGGAACTGGAATTTTCCAAGAAACGTCACACATCGATGCTAACTCTCTCAGACTCTCATTCCCTTCATTCCTCTCGCTTATATTACCATTGTCGGAGTCAGAATCGACATCAGTGTTATCAGTAGGATCATGACTAAAATCATTTGATGAACTCTGGCCATCATCGTTTTTCTTGAGATATTGAACCATAGACCCAGCCATTTTTCGCATTAGCTGAACTTTTTCATTATTTTGCCTTTGTTGACATCCACTAGGCCTCTTCGATTTATGCACTCCATGAGTGCATTGTATTAATATTGGTAGAACTACCGACAATATGATAAGTAAAAGGACACAAATGCAACTAATGTGACATTTTATTGTGGCAACGTTTAGCTCTCCAGGAGCTTTGTCAAGGTAACGGCTTGAACGCAGGCGGGAGAGATACATTATTATATACACGTGGAAAATTCTCGAGGGATTAGTACCAAACTTGCACACGAGAGTCACTCCCTACGAAAGCAAAAGACTCAGCAGGCGATGTAACATCCCCCCAATGAAAAGCAGGGGTGCCACTAGCACGTTGAGACAACACAATAAGTGTCAGGGGCCCAGCATACAACAGGGGGATTACCAACAAACCCCTGGCTGTCTTCAAGCAGGCACTGGATAGGCACCTAAAGTCGGTACCTGACCAGCCAGGCTGTGGTTCGTACGTTGGACTGCGTGCGGCCAGCAGTAACAGCCTGGTTGATCAGGCTCTGGTCCAACAGGAGGCCTGGTCACGGACCGGGCCGCGGGGGCGTTGACCCCTGGAATTCTCTCCAGGTAGACTCCAGGTAGGTCATGTTGACGTACAGGGCAATGAACAGGCAGACACTGCTGAGCGGTCAGCAGTACATGATCTCCCAGTTTCGTATAGATGTGTTCCAATCACAGACTGTTTTGCTGTCATTGCTACCCACCTTCGCACCCGTTGGCAACAACGTTGGTCTGATCTGCTACATAACAAACTTCATTCTATTAAACCGAGTATAGGTTTCTGGCCGTCTTCTTGTCATCATTGTCGAGGTTGGGAGACTACTCTCTCGCCCGTCTTTGCATCGGCCACACTCGTCTTACTCACGGGTATCTCATGGAGAGGCTCCCTGTCCCTCTCTGTGAGAATTGTCAGGTTCCAGTATCTGTTCGCCACATTCTGTTGGATGCCCACTCTATCAACGAGCACGCAGAATTTACCTCCAACGTCGTCTTCGCTCTGCAGCTCTTTCTTTACCTTCCCTTATTGCTGATGGACCCTCCTTTAATTCAGACTTTCTCATCGACTTTTTGACAGCAACTGATTTACTACACAAACTCTGAAGATGATGCCTCTAGCACTCCCCTCAGTCCTTTCTACCTCAATATCTTGCTACCCTCTATCCCTGCACTATCCACTGCCCATTCTGCACTCCATAACCTACTAATCATCCCTCTCCCTCATGCTACCCAATATCCCTGCATCCTGCCCTGCCCTGCTGCGCTGTATGACCCTTGCGGTTTAGCGCTTCTTTTGATAATAATAATAATAATAATAATAATAATAATAATAATAATAATAATAATAATAATAATAATAATAATAATAATAATAATAATAATAATCATAATAATCATAATAATAATAATAATAATAATAATGGTAAAGATCATTTAGCACCTGGGGAGTAGAAGGTACTCGGGGTTGATTGTTTTTTTTATACATGTCAATTAATCCTGTTAATTGCGTACTGTAGTACATAACCAGAGATTTTCTATATAGTATGCCAATGATACCGGCTATGTCTGTAATAGAAATAAAGATGATATTACTATAAAGAAATAAAGTTGTTTGCTTTATCTGGATCAAGAATCCCTCATCGACGTCAAGGACCCTCTCTTGAGGAGTGTAGATGTTGTAGACAAAGATAAGTAGTGAAGGATGATAAGGGGGTAACAAGGGGTGTAAAATAGAATCTACTACCTAATCAGCCCTCATGGGGAGAGGAGTGTGCATGGGATGCCGTCAGGCTGAGTGCCAACACATGCTGGGAGTGTCTGAGTGTGTGGCACTCAGTCACTTCTCGTTGCTCCCGCTGCTAATTCCGTGCTCCTGACTCACTCCTTGGAGGTATATATCTTTTACATTATATTGCAGTTTAGCTCAAGCTGTAATTTTAATGTAATAAAATTACATACATTGCTGTATGACAGTGTGAACTTATGTAGCTTGGTGTACATGTTAACTTGATACACAGTGTACACTGCTACATATATAATACAGCGGTACTCATGTAGGTTCTGAAGCAGTAAGAGTGAAACAATTTATATTGCAAACTTTAAGGGAAATACTGTACCGAATTCAAACAATGAATATTTGCTATTTCTGGTTGGCAGATTGCATACGAATGTTGGAGAGTGAGGGATCAGCAAGACCCAGCAGCATGGCTGTTAAGGGCAACTCTGCGGTGATGTGCAGCACAGACAACAATGGCTCTCCCACAGGTAGATGGTGGTGGGCGTTGGGAAGGTGTGGAGGCTGTCTTACCCACACCAGCACCCTGCGTCTCGTGGCCACCCTCGCTCTGGTATGCTTTTCTTGTCTCCTAGTCATATTTTCTTACGTGGCACGCTCGTCGCAATTCAGTTTTATCATTAGATTGCCACTGATATATTTTCAGTGACTAAAGCCTTTCTAAATGAGGGAACTTCAGTATTATAAAAGGTTTTGGTGTGAATCAGTCGAGTTAAGCACTAATTTGTGAATGTGACTCACTGAAACTTGACGACCTATTTCCGTAGAGTTCTGTTACCAGATAGATACCTGTAATTATAACTAGCATTATAATAATCCATATTTCTACAGAGTACAATTTGCAATTGATTCAGAAATAGTTGACAATATTGACATACTTTATAGAAAACCCCTGGCAGCCTTTAAAGTAACTTATATATAATACATGATTAATTAATTTGGTTTAGAAGGATGCTAAAGTTTGCAGTGTTTGGCATTAACTTTGATACCTTGGTTTATGGGTATGACACTGATGGATTTTGTTTTGTAAAACAATTGTTGTAACGTTTGTAGGGGTTATTACAAATAGTACTAATCTGTACAACAGCATTATTGTATAGGATATACAATAATCTGAAGGACCTAGGAAGCCCTTCAGACAGAACTGTTTGCCATACTCCTTGCACTCAAATGCGTCCATGTATCTAAGGTTGACTCTAATTGTAACTGATTCTCTCTCATCCATAAATGCTCTCAACTCATCAAGTATAACTTGTAGCATGCTCGTGTCAGAAGCCAGACACAGGTATGGTAGGATTGTGGATAGTAGAGTCAGAGTGCACATGCTGTGGATTCCATCTCACATTGGTCTTCAGATGCATGATAGAACTGATAAATTGGCTAAGTTTTATGCTTTCAAAGAGGGAGTAGATTACAATCTTGGCTTGTCAGTTAGCAGTTTGAGAACAATAATACGAAAAGAACTTCAACTGAATTTTATTGACTCAGGGAGATTGACACCAGTCAGTCCATCTATCATCATTCTATCATGCAGGAGGAGCCACATGTCTATGGTGCATCCATCAAAATAAGCAGACTCTTGGATGTCACTACCGCCCGCCTCCGGCTGGGTTACAAGTATCTTTGGCAGGTTAAATCACCACCACCAGATGTAGACCAAACAAAATGTAAACTTTGTCAGTTGGATTATTGTCACCATTATTATTATAATCAAATAGAAGCGCTAAACCACAGGGGTTATACAGCGCTAGGATTATTGTCACACCCTGCGTCATTGTGTACTGGAGTGCGACAAAATTAATGAATTCAGAGACAACTTACTCAGAAATGTTCAAGATATGTCAAAGTATTTTATCCACAGTGGTATATTACAGACAATTATGGAAAAAATACCCTGACTTTGCTCCCTGTAATTAAAGCATTGTCACGTGTGTGTGTGTGTGTGTGTGCGTGTTGATTGCCATTTTGTCCTATGCAAATGTCGATTGAAGGCTGGGCCTGTTGTGTGTGTGTGTGTGTGTGTGTGTGTGTGTGTGTGTACTCATCTAATTGTACTCACCTAATTGTGGTTGCAGGGGTCGAGACTCAGCTCCTGGCCCCGCCTCTTCGCTGTCTGCTACTGGGTCTCTGCTCTCCCTGCTCCATGAGCTTTATCATACCTTGTCTTAAAACTATGTATGGTTCCTGCCTCCACTATATCTTTCTCTAGTCCATTCCACTTCCTGACTACTCTGTGGCTGAAGAAATGTTTCCTGACATCCCTTTGACTCATCTGAGTCTTCAGCTTCCAGTTGTGTCCCCTTGTTTCTGTGTTTCCTCTCTGAAACAACCTGTCACTATCTACCTTGTCAATTCCCCGCAGTATTTTGTATGTCGTTATCATGTCTCCTCTGACCCTTCTTTCCTCCAGTGTTGTTAGTCCTATTTCCCTCAACCTTTCTTCATAAGACAGACCCCTGAGTTGTGGAACTAACCTTGTCGCAAACCTTTGCACTTTCTCTAGTTTCCTTACGTGCTTGACCAGGTGTGTGTGTGTGTATGTGTTTGTATGTGTATGTGTGTGTATGTGTATGTGTATATGTAAGTGTGTATGTATATGTGTGTCATATTATTATTATTATAATCAAATAGAAGCGCTAAACCACAGGGGTTATACAGCATGTATATGTGTGTGTTGACCCAACAATAAAATTTGCACCAAGAACTCATTACAGTTGTGACCGGGTGTAGACTAGTGAATTGTTCATTGCTTTATAATTTGTTCATGATTGTAACCATGTATAAATGTAAGTAAGTAAATTTACTTACATGTTTCATTACCTTTATAACTTGTAAGTTCATTACCTTTGTAGCTTGTTAGTTCATTAACTTTGTAACTTGTGAGTTCATTACCTTTGTAGCTTGTTAGTTCATTACCTTTGTAACTTGCTCAGCTATCAAAACTTTGGGGTCCAGTCCCTGGACCCATTATGTACCTCTGTAATCTTTTGACTACCGCCCACAGGATGGGTATGGGGTGCATAATAAAGATATCAAACTAAACCTAGGAAGCACAGCATCTCTGACAAAACTTAAACTATACTATAGTTAAAATTTATAGTTATATTTTTTTGTTTTTCACTTTTTTCTTTCTCTAAGGGTATAATAACAGTAGGAACCTAAATATAGATACAAGGTACAGGTTAATTCATAAAAAACAAATACGGTAAAAAAAACAGTCTAATTTAGGAGGGTGAGATACTAAATACTTCAATTACAATACAAAATATAACGATATACTATATACCTACCTGTCTTACAGTATATGGGGAAGCTCTAAACCCTTGGGGTCACAGCGCGTAGGGTAATATGAGGTTATCAGATTTGATCTAAGGAAGAGGAAGATAAGTTAAATTTCTTAGATCACGAGTCGCTCAGCAGCATCAAGGTACCTCAGCAGCATCAAGGTACCTCAGCAGCATCAAGGTACCTCAGCAGCATCAAGGTACCTCAGCAGCATCAAGGTACCTCAGCAGCATCAAGGTACCTCAGCAGCATCAAGGTACCTCAGCAGCATCAAGGTACCTCAGCAGCATCAAGGTACCTCAGCAGCATCAAGGTACCTCAGCAGCATCAAGGTACCTCAGCAGCATCAAGGTACCTCAGCAGCATCAAGGTACCTCAGCAGCATCAAGGTACCTCAGCAGCATCAAGGTACCTCAGCAGCATCAAGGTACCTCAGCAGCATCAAGGTACCTCAGCAGCATCAAGGTACCTCAGCAGCATCAAGGTACCTCAGCAGCATCAAGGTACCTCAGCAGCATCAAGGTACCTCAGCAGCATCAAGGTACCTCAGCAGCATCAAGGTACCTCAGCAGCATCAAGGTACCTCAGCAGCATCAAGGTACCTCAGCAACATCAAGGTACCTCAGCAGCATCAAGGTACCTCAGCAGCATCAAGGTACTTCAGCAGCATCAAGGTACCTCAGCAGCATCAAGGTACCTCAGCAGCATCAAGGTACCTCAGCAGCATCAAGGTACCTCAGCAGCATCAAGGTACCTCAGCAGCATCAAGGTACCTCAGCAGCATCAAGGTACCTCAGCAGCATCAAGGTACCTCAGCAGCATCAAGGTACCTCAGCAGTATCAAGGTACCTCAGCAGCATCAAGGTACCTCAGCAGCATCAAGGTACCTCAGCAGCATCAAGGTACCTCAGCAGCATCAAGGTACCTTACGAGCATCAAGGTACCTCACCAGCATCAAGGTACCTTACCAGCATCAGGGTACCTTACGAGCATCAAGGTACCTTCCTGGAGAGGAAACATCTGAAACCCACTGAGCTTATTTTTTTACTTTGTGAATTTTAGATAAAAATTATCAGCCAAACAGCTCAAGGAAGTGTAAAAATGTATTTGGTGTAGATCTGGGGCAGGAAAATAAAAGTTCAAATTTTCAGCTTGACAGACCCATTATATACCTCTGTAATCTGCAAATACCTTTGTAACTTGTCATGATTGTGACCAGATCTACCTGAGTTCATTACCTTTGTAACTTGCTCAGCTATCAAACTTTGAGGTCCAGTCCCTGGACCCATTATGTACCTCTGTAATCTTTTGACTACCACCCACAAGATGGGTATAGGGTGCATAATAAAGATATTAAACTAAACACACCAATTTCTTAGTGCTCCAGAATTATTATAATCAAACCCAAACGCTAAACCCACTAGGGTCTAGTGCTTCAGAAGGATAAGTACATATAGTACCCCAATTTTTATAAAATTGACATATTTGACGCTTACAAAGACCACTTAAATCTAACCCTAATCTAAGTAGGAAACACCAAAGTTGAAAGTTTGAAGACGATATGAATTTTTATTTTAATCGAGGGACGCGCTAAACCCGTTGGGGCCATATAGCATCTGGGAATGGGAGGCATCCAGGTTCTATCCATGGAAGGGAAGAATAAGTCTAGTTTCTTGAATCATGAGCTCCTCAGTGCCATTCAGGAGCCTCCCTTGTGGGGATATAATCAAATCAAGCGATAAACCCGAAAGGGTCATACAACGCTGTAGGGAGGGATGTGCAGAGGGAGTGAGGGGAAGGAGTGTGCGAGGGTAGGGGTTAATAGGGGCAGGAAGTGCAAGAGGAAAATTAAAAGTAGGAGTTTCCCTGGAGGGGAACCGGTGTGAAGAGGCATACTCAATTAATAACTGAAATAAATGCCATATCTCAATATGTTAAGGAAAGTATTATGTACAAGAGATGTTCTTGTAACTGAATGTTGCATATGCTTTCTTTGGCAGGTTTTCGGGGTTGTGATATCCATTTCAGAAGGAATGTTAGTGGTGAGGGAGGAACAGAAGTATCAACGGTGCCTCCTCCGTCAGGCTGGTCTTGTCGGCGGCCGCCATCATCAATCTCTCAGTACTAATGAATACTCAAAAAGTTTGTCAACATGCTATCCAAACAATATAAATTTAGGTGAGCAATGAATTTTGTATCATATAGATTTTTATATTATATTAATATTATATTCACGAGAAGTTACTTATAATCTCCCCAAAAAAATTCTACATGGAAGTTATTATTTAAATAATACGAAATGATTTTGAATATTGCTTGAGTTAAATGTAATGTATTAATATATATATAACACATATAACAAATATGCACACACGCACGCACGCATGCACAACACACACACACACACACACACACACACACACACACACACACACCTGGTCAAGCACGTCAAGAAATTAAGAAAGTGCAAGGTTTGCAACAAGACTAGTCCCAGAGCTAAGGGGATTGTCCTACGAAGAAAGGTTAAGGAAATCGGCCTGACGACACTAGAGGACAGGAGGGTTAGGGGAGACATGATAACGACATATAAAATACTGCGAGGAATAGATAAGGTGGACAGAGACAAGATGTTCCAGAGAGGGGACACAGAAACAAGGGGTCACAATTGGAAGTTGAAGACTCCTATGAGTCAAAGGGATGTTAGGAAGTATTTCTTCAGTCATAGAGTTGTCAGGAAGTGGAATAGCTTAGAAAGCGACATAGTGGAGGCAGGAACCATACATAGTTTTAAGACTAGGTTTGATAAAGCTCATGGAGCAGGGAGAGAGAGGACCTAGTAGCAATCAGTGAAGAGGCGGGGCCAGGAGCTATGACTCGACCCCTGCAACCACAAATAGGTGAGTACAAATAGGCGAGTACACACACACACACACACACACACATGGGCCAACAGGCCTATTGCAGTGTTCCTCCTTTCTTATGTTCTTATATATACACATATGTACACGAACAGGCCAAGTGTCTATCGACAAGTACTTTTGACACATAGTACCTCTCAAAAACAAACACACACACACACACAAAGTACCGCATGAAAGATTGGTGCAAAATCTAGAGGTGCAGGCAGGAATAACAGAGAAAGCACTACAATGGATCAATGCATACCTGATAGGAAGGAAACGAGTGATTTTCTGTGAAGAGGTGTTGGAATGGGTGCATGCGACAAGTGGGGTTCCACAGGTATCAATACTAGGGCTGGTGATGCTTCTTGCATATGTGAATGACATACCAGAAGGAACAGAGTCAGAGGTATCCCTGTTCGCAGATGATGTAAAATTAATAGGGAGATTACAAGCAGTCATGGACAAGGCAAGGCTACATATGGATCTGGTTAGGCTGCAGGTTGGGTCTGACAAATGGCTCCTGGAGTTTAACTCCTGCAAGTGCAAAGTTATGAAGTTTGGGGAAGGGCAAAGAACACAGACGGAGTACAGGCCCGGGGGAGGGGGGGGACCCCTTGGTATAATACTCACCCCAAGGAGGACCTTGGGGTGAGTATTATACCAAGCATATCACCTGAGGTGCACATCAACTAAATTACTGCTGCAGAAAATGTACGTCTGACAAATCTAAGAATAGCTTTTCGGCATCTAAGTATGGAGTCATTCGTAATACTGTACACCATGTATGTCAGGCACATATTGGAGAGAATGCAGCACCAGTATGGAACCCACACCTGGTGAAGCATATCAAGAAATTGGAGAAAGTGCAGAGGTTTGCAGCAGAGACTAGTCCCAGAATTAAGGGGTATGTGCTATGAGGTGAGATTAAGGATAGTCTACCTGAGGACATTGGAGGACTAGGAGGGATATGATAACATACAAAATACTGAGAGGAATTGACTTGGTGAATAGGGACAGACTGCTTGAGAGATGGGACACAAGAACATGAGGGCAGAGGTGAAAGTTGAAAACTCATATAAGTCATAGGGATGTTAGCCGAAGCTGTGACGACTCCTGCAGCCACATATAGGTGAGCAAACACACAAAATATGCCTTACATTATGTGACTGTTGAACACTACTAATTCATTCATCCCTTTTTTTGTCTTTCAAATACAATAAAATTTAAATGAGAGTAGCACTAGTAATGCTATATGAGGCCTCATAGCATCTTCAGCTCCATGGTTGAACTTTAATAAGTGGTGGTTTTGTTATCAGTGCGAGGGTTTGGAGGAGCCGGGGTGTTGGTGGCTATTGTGTACCTCATGGTATCTCTCCTCCTGCTTGTTGCTGTCTCCATGGTTAGTACTGTACCACTTCCACTCTCATGTATATTCTAACATTAAGTTTGTTTCTTGTTATATCTTCTCGAACAAAAATTCCTTCTTGATGATTATTGTTAGAAATTGCACTATTAATTTTTAGTGAACTAATTTTCATGGCATTAATTGAAAAAATTAAATCATGATTAATGCAAGGAAGATTTATTTCATTGGACACTAAACCCATAAAGGTTATACAGCACCTAGGGAAATGGGAGGAAATCAGATTCAATTTAAGGTAACAGTGGGCAGCTCTACCTCTTTGGCTCAAGAGCTCTTTGCTGGCATCAACACACTTCCCTTGAAGGGCTGAAGAGGGAGATGTTGTCTCCGATTCCTTGGGTCAAAGACTTGTTTTGTAAGCTAAGCTATCAAGTTCTGCTGAAATGCAATAACAATTTATCATTGCCAACAGGAATGCTGGCACTTGTGTATACCATGGGTGTGTGTGAGCATTTTGGTAGGAGTGCATGAGGTGCTGCTAGTGAGTCTATGCTGGTCTCTACTGAGTACAGGAGATCTTCTCCTCTTTACACTCCACTGCCTAGTCTTAGGGTACAGCCTGCTTGTTTTTGCCTCTGTCCTGCACCAGGTGAGTTCATAGCTATTCATAAACTATGGTATGCACGCCCATTGTTTCTCCATCAAGGATTTTGGCATAGTGATAACTTTCCCCAATAGGTGAAATGTTAACTGGATAAAATTTACCCAGAAAACCCATCAAATGTGCCATATAACATACCTCCTTATCTCAGTTAACTGGTAGCCAGGGAAAAGTACGCATTTCAAGATTCTGTAATTTAATCAGTTTTGCCCATCATTGTCTGTTAAATCTTATACGTATATAAACTCTCCCTTTTTAGGTTACATGTTTATCCTTCAAGAACAAAGCTTAGGTACCTCCATATCATTGTCTAAGCTATTAATTTATTATTATTATTACTATTTCAGCTCGATTACTTGGACTTTAGAAACAAAAGGTGGTGCAGTAAGTAATATTACTCTTGGCCAATCATCCGGACTTCTTTCAACACTGTAAAGAATATGTATACTGTAACAATTATACGTACATAGTTTAATGTAGAGATTACAATTCTTGATGACTCTGGAATATCATTAATTATAATCAGGGAAAGTGCTAAACTCATAGGGGCCATAAAGTGCATAAAAAATGGATGGCAGTCAGGTTTGATTCAAGGAAGGGGATGATATATCCACTTCCTTGGATCATGAGCCCCCCACTTCTCCTCACTGGCATTAAGGCACCTCCCTTGAAAGGATTGTTCTAGAATTTGTTTTTTGATTCATATTAGATGCCATAGACTTAAGGCATATTGTGGCAGTTATATGTATACAAAAATAAGCCATTACCCATCAAAATGATTATTAAAAATCTGTTTCCTAGCATTTTTTTAGCGACTTACAATAAGTTTTACATGTACAGTATACTGTATTGAAAAACAAATTGATCATAAATGATTAAATGCACTTTTAGAGTATTTTTATGTTTCCTATGCAAGTTTCTCGAAGCATTAAATGAATAACACTAGACTGCACAACTTTGTGCTTATCTTTTAGTGGCAATCTAGATTAGTGGCAGCCTCCACCTGCACCCACCTTCGAAATGATTGCTGACTGTGGTCCTGTGGCTGTTTGGAAGAATATTTTTTCTAGTGTTCAAGATTTTTTCCAATAACTGCTGTATTCAATATTTCAGATTATCTCTCATTTCACTGGCTAAATGTAAGCTTACCTGTTATTTGTTTTTTTCCCCCACATTACAGTTTTTAAAAGCTTGTTTGTTAACCTGTAACCCAACCTATCAGCATGTGCTGCAGTTTTTTGAAGGACAAGTACTAAGCAATAAGACTTACCTATAACTTTTTTTTTTTGTATGGCTTGAGCTGCATGTACATACATGTACATACATATAGTCGTCTTCAAACATGATGTCTGTCATCCATAAAGTGGTATTCACTCAAGCTTTGCATTTATTGTTTGTAGCTTTTACTGATTTGGAACACTGTACTTCACTTGATAGTTATCTGATCATCAGATCAAGTAACTCCCAGTTTAATTGTCAACGATATCATGGTTGCTTATCATGGCAATTATCACTGGTGATAATTAATTGCTATGACTGGTGGCAGTTCCCATGCAACAAACAAATCCTGCTGTGCACAGTTATGAATATTCATGAGTATCCTTACTCAACACCTGGAATGTGTCTGTGCACCTCAAGAGGAGAATTTGCTGACCTACCAGCATATTCATTGCAAGGATACCAACATATTGCATTAGCACCCATGATTAATAACATCCTGATTACTACAGGGTGTCACTCAACATAACCTTACCATAATTATGTTGCTAGAATCACTAAATAGTGGGAGACCTCATTATCTTCATTTCAGTCAGAACTTAATATAAAAGAAAGTATCATACATGTTTAGAAACTTAGTCTTTCTTATTTACCTTGCAAATTACATTACTATATTCACATGCATTAACAATGAGACTACAACTCATCCTTCATTCACTTTCATATGCAATTCTGTTCACTTTCCTTTGTTTTTCTCACTCCACTGAAAGTTATAATGATTTTTTAATTTAATCAGAAGTGCTGAACATATAGGGGTCCTTCCTGTTTTGCAAGTATAACAACTAACTTAATCCAACTGTACTAACTTATTGAATATGTTTAAGCACTGTCAAAATAAAGAAATTAAACATGACATGATTCCATCACTGTTGATTCTTCATTGCTTACAGCAAAGAACTTACTTCCTAAACATTATTTCAAAATTACATGTACGTACATGAAAAAATATAAACACAATAATATAAAAACAAATCCATAAGCAATGTTATTATCTCTGAATTATGCCAAGAAATAAACAAATTATTTAAAACAATTCTTTAATTAGAAAATCATTCATATATTTACATGTCACAGATACTGTACCATATACCAGACCATGAAATCAGACAATAAAATGCATTATGTAGTACATATCTTCAAAAGGTGATTTTACAAAAAATTATAGTAACTTGACACTTATTGATCTGACACCAAAAACTGAGACACAGATTTTGCATATGAACGCTTGAACTTATCATCTAATTCATTTTGTGACAACCACTGATACTCGGCAATGTCTTCACCTGGATTTACTGATCCATTATTGTCTATCACTTGAGCCTTGTAGAAGAAAACCTGAAAATAATAATGCAAATTGGATACATATTTTTTTTTCAACAAGTTGGCCATCTCCCACCTAGGCAGGGTGACCCAAAAAGAAAGAAAATCCCCAAAAAGAAAATACTTTCATCATCATTCAACACTTTCACCTTACTCATACATAATCACTGTCTTTGCAGTGGAGCTCAGATACGACAGTTTAGAATAGTCCCTACAAACTGTCAATATCCCAGACCCCTCCTTTAAAGTGCAGGCATTGTATTTCCCATTTCCAGGACTCAAGTCCGGCTAAATCTATAATACCAGTTTCCCTGAATCTCTTCACTAAATATTATCCTGCTCAGACTCCAACAGCTCATCAGGTCCCAAAAACCATTCATCTCCATTCACTATCTAACACGTTCACACACGCTTGCTGGAAGTCCAAGCCCCTCGCCCACAAAACTTCCTTTACCCCCTCCCTCCAACCTTTTCGAGGACGACCCCTACCCCTACTTCCTTCCCCTACAGATTTATACGCTCTCCAAATCATTCTACTTTGATCCATTCTCTCTAAATGACCAAACCACCTCAGCAACCCCTCTTCAGCCCTCTGACTAATACTTTTAGTAACTCCACACCTCCTCCTAATTTCCACACTCCGAATTCTCTGCATAATATTTACACCACACATTGCTCTTAGACAGGACATCTCCACTGCCTCCAACCGCCTCCTTGCTGCAGCATTTACAACCCAAGCTTCAAACCCATATAAGAGTGTTGGTACCACTATACTTTCATACATTCCCTTCTTTGCCTCCATAGTTAATGTTTTTTGTCTCCACAGATACCTCAATGCACCACTCACCTCTTTTCCTTCATCAATTCTATGGTTAACCTCATCCTTCATAAACCCATCCCCTGACAAGTCAACTAATAATAATAAATTATAACAGAACATGCAGTAATTTTATTTCACTTCATTATTATTGTTATTATTTTTTTTAGGTGTTACAATGAAACTAACACCAAAATATAAAAGCCCTTAGTGAAACAAAATATTATATGATTTATGGCTCAACCTTCATAATAAAATCATTTTTTGAATGGCCAACTAAGTTCCACCAAAACTGCTAGATTCAAAATAGAATGCTATTTATTGTTTAAATAAGGAAACACAAAAATTAGTAAACTGCTTAAAAAATCCATGATGAACATTATTCTGCAAAACTAAAACCATAATCAGAAAGTCAGTGATAAAAACATAGGTACTAGTAAGAAATGTTCAACAGGTGTGCATCATTTAAAATTGTGGGTCACAAGGTCCCTTTAAAATATGCAACAGTGACTTCACTGTATTCACTACTTCTATATCTGTTCACGTCAGTCTTTCACAAAAGGGTGACCCAACAAAGGTCTCATCTTCCAATACTACAACAGGGACTCAAAAGTTCACTGAGTAGCACAAGCCATGTTTTGATTCTCACTCATCACAAATGCATGCATTCATCCCACTCCCTCACTCACAACCACCCTTAATCTCTACAAGTTTTGTGCTATCCTTGGATATTACTCAACCATCATGCTCCCTGCGATTAACCCTTAAACGGTCCAAATGTATATATACGTTAGTACTGCTACTGCCCCAAACGTACGTATATTTACGTTTTATTTTTCCTGCCTCCAAATTTGGCACGACTGGCCTGTGATGCCTGGTCAGCATAGAATGGGTCTTAACACTCGGTGTGCACCATATTAAAAAAATCTGGGACCACTTAGTACCTTGTGGGAGCACCAGTTAAATTGAGCGCCAGCTAGAGCAAACACTGCAGCAAACACCAAGGATTCACTGATGTCATGTCATATTAACACTCCCCTTTGAAGTGGAAAGTGATGTCGGCAGGCTGGCAGGCCAGCTGGCTGCCTGCCTGCCTGGCCACCTGGCTGGCAAGCAGCTGGTTGGCCACCTGGCTGGCCAGCAGCTGGTTGGCCACCTGGCTGGCCAGCAGCTGGCTGGTCAGCTGGGTACCTGATTGGCTGTCTATCTCTGTAAGTCTGTCTGTATCTATCTGTCTCTGTCTCTATCTCACAGGAACACATACGTAAATACAATTATACAAAGTGTAAATTACCTAGGATAACTAAAAAAATCAAGACAAAGTGATATAATGTGCTTGTGATCTGCGTAATACCAGTTGGTTTATAAGCTACTCTCTGAGACAAGCAGACAGAAAGACAGACAGAAAGACAGACACAGACAGACAGACAGGTTTGCGTAACAAATACTAAAGGGAAGCAGTGTAAGCTCGTCAAATGTCATCACTGTAAGCTCGTCAAATGTCATCACTGTAATTACTGGACTGATAAGAAGAGATAAGGCTACTCTCACCCCTCGTCAAATGTCACCAGTCATCATTAGTGGAGATCAGATGAGATAAGGCAGTGACACATATCTTACATAATGACTTCAAGGGAACTTTATTATTAATATTATCATCATTATTATGCACTATCATTATTATTATTATTTTTTTTTTTCAACAAGTCGGCCGTCTCCCACCGAGGCAGGGTGACCCAAAAAGAAAGAAAATCCCCAAAAAGAAAATACTTTGCAGAGGAGTTCAGATACGACAGATACTACACTGTTCCCTATTATTATTATTATTATTATCATTATTATACACTATCATTATTATTATTATTATCATTATTATGCACTATCATTATTATTATTATTATCATTATTATTATTCACTATCATTATTATTATTATTATTTTTATGCACTATCATTATTATTATTATTTGAGTACAATTTCAGTACCTAATATTACTGTCAGACCAAAGATTGGCTATGAAATCACAAGAACTACTATAAATTATAATTATCAGAACAAAACTTATATAAAAATAATAAAAAAAAAGAGAGAAAAAAAGGTATATCGGCAACAATTCTGCAAGTGGCAGGGCTCCTGTTGGTCAGGTGAGCATCCAGTGCCAGCTTCTCCGCCTCATATCTCGGTAACTACTCACCCTAATTGTTTTTTTTTTATCTGATAACACTTAAAAAAATGTGTTCTTTATTTCTATAAATAAAATTTTTTTTTTTTCAAAACATTCGGGGCACTGGGCGTGCGAACGTATACATATATGTATACGTTTGGACCATTTAAGGTTTAAGAAAAGAAAAGAAAATTAGTCTGGTTTATGACTGATCCCCAGGTCATCTGCCCCCAAGGTAAAACAGTTAAATATAGCTATGCTATTTTTTTTATTTTGCATCTAAACCTAACAACTTAACTTGTTAAAATTTATATAAACTAATACAGTGGACCCTCGGTTTTCGTGCACCTCCAAACTCGAACAATTATGTAAGTGTATTTTCGTAAGTGCTTTTGTAAGTGTATTTTTGGGGGTCTGAAATGACTAATCTAATTTACATTTGTTCTTATGGGAACAAATTCGTTCGGTAACGGCACTCAAACAGCATTCTCGAAAGAATTTTCAACGAGAACCGAGGGTCCACTGTATTGCTTAACTACATAACTTGTTTAAGAATTGGCTATATTTAACAATTTTACCTGGAATGGGGACCCATGATCATTATTATTATTATTACATTCATGGGGGAGTGCTAAACCCATAGGAGCCATGCAGTGCCTGGGAGAAATGAAAGGGATTCAGGGGAGAGCAGGTCCAATTCCTTGGATCAAAAGGCCCTCATTGGCCTCATGGAACTTTGCTTAAGGGTAACCAGTGAGTTATTCTCTATTCTCAGTCTTTCCAGAAAAGTATAACTCCATAAATATGAATATCTAGCTGAATAATGTGGAGTAATGTATGGCCTTGAGTTCATATGAGCACCTCAAAAAAAGGCTACTTAAATTGAGGACTACCTTACCCCATTGAGCAGTTTACTGACAAAGTGATTTTATAAAATGGAGAAATTCACTATATTTATGCGATTAAGAAATAAATTTGTGAAAACATATGAAGAAGAGAGAATTTAAGAAAACAGTCCAGTATTACATGAAGCACCCTCCACATATGGCAAAAAGGAACACTGATACCCACTCTAGGAAAAGTGGCATTAGAGTAAATTAAATGATACTGGAAGTACATCTGCAAATATGCGTTATCTTGCTTGGGTAAATCATGAAATGTAAGACACATTTTAATAGTAAAAATAGTTCTTTGCACATTTATAATCAAGAATGGAGTTAACTAATTATGCCTACATTACACAAGGATGTGATATCAATTGATACAATAATAGTAAACAATAACAATACTGTAATAAAAGCAATAATAATAAATATTACAATAGTATTAATTTCAGCAAGCTTGAAAATTTATTATAGAAACTGATACCAAATGAACTGAAAAGTTGACAGGAAATACTGAGTGAACAAACTGAAAACATTAAAGAATTAAAAATTACTTACCTTAGCACCAATAAATCCATTTGCACGAACATTTTTTGGATATTTGTATTTGTAGAATCCACAGGGTGCATTACCAAGGAACTTCACTTTAAGAGAGTCTCCACATGTTTCTTTAACAACTCGTTCACAAGTCTACAAATTACAGTATTAAATAGAGGTTAAGATTTTCATAAAGACAATACCAAACTCTATGAATTTAGTATGCAAAGCATTTTTTTTCTTTTGCAAATTATTAATCTTCAAGTAAACATATGTTGGAATTTATTAAAAATATACATGTATACAGAAACAGCTAAATTATTGCCTTTCTAAGGAAATAAATAAATTTGTTTATTAAATTGGTTACTGTGAGGTACATACTGTATTTGCACTTTCAAGTTTAAAATTCAAATTTAAATAATACAGTGGATCCCGGTTTTCGTAAAAATATTAAAAAAAAAAAAAAAAATTAACAATTAAATCAGTATTACATACCTTTATTGAAGACTAATGCTGGCTTCTGGAAGATAGGGAGGAGGGAAGAGGGAGGAGTTAGTGTTTGGAAGGGTAATCCCCCTCCATAAGGACTTCAGGTAGCAAAGCTCTCTCTGTGGTCTTTTAATGCCACTAAGATCAGCTTGAGAGTCACTCCACCAACTACACTCCCTGCATGCCTGCTACACTCCCTGCATGCCTGCTACACTCCCTGCATGCCTGCTACATTCCCTGCATGCCTGCTACACTCCCTGCATGTCTGCTACACTCCCTGCGCCTGCTACTCTCCTTGCCTCTATGCCTGCCTGCCTTGAATTCTATCATGTTTCTCACTTTCTTTACCAAAGGAACTTTACTAAGAACTTTTCTTGGGGCCATGGTGACTTATTTCGCAGTTGCACTTGATAAATAACCACCAAAAACAATGGATTATAGCAAAATGTTTGGATGAATGAGCAGAAGCTTCCTCACGCACCGAGAGACACAGGCAAACTGAAGCACAAGCGGCCCCAGCCGGCGGACGGATGCATCCTATACGGCCTCTAACTGGGAGCCGAAAAACCGGCCTCTAACCGAAAAACGGCCTCTAACGAGGAGCCAAAAACCCGGCCTCTAACCGAGTTGGCCTTTAACCGGAACGGCCTTTAACCGAGGGTCCACTGTAATTGGTGGGTCTAATATGCGTTCATGAATGTGCTGATATTACAGTGGTACCCCGGATTTCGTACAGCTCCCAACTAATAATTATGTAAGTGTATTTTTGTAAGTGCTTTTGTAAGTGTATTTTTGGGGGTCTGAAACGGACTAATCTAATTTACATTCGTCCTTATGGGAACAAATTCGTTCGGTAACGGCACTTGAACAGCATTCTGGAATGAATTATTGATGAAATCCGGGGTACCACTGTATTTATACAATTACAATATTGCATAACAGTAAATCCTCTATTTTTTTCTGTGAGTAAAAATTATTTGTGTGAATAAAAATAAAAATGGAATTCATATGTAAGCCTGGAACAGAGAAAATGTTATTTTAGTGCCAGGAATGCCTGCATTATTTATTCTGGACCCTATTTTGAAATTTGTGTGAAATTGATCAAATTACCAATTTCTGATCACTTTATTGGGTAGTTTAATGCATAGTTGACTGGGTAATTTCTTGTGCTCAATCGATAAAATGGAAGACATACATATTATGTACTAGTTAAATAGCTAAGAATTTGGTCGATTGGAACAATGTAACTGGCCTAAAATAGGACTCAAAGTGGGCAAAATATTGCTGACACAGTAAAATTTGTGAAAGCACAATTTCGCCAATTTTCGAACAAATTTCATACTTTTTCAACAATTATTAGAATGAAGCAGAAGTATAAATAAATCATATGAATAAATCTATACCTGTCTTAAAGTCTCTCCTGGTAACCAAGGTGTTTGAGGTAGACTCCATTCATAACTGCTTCCTAATTTTTGCTTGACAACAAGTAACAATGATCTCTCCTGAGAACGATTAAGGCTGCCAAGATCACTAGTATCATCAGCATCTGAAATTTAATGTATTTGTTGAAAAACTTTATCAACTTTTTTTTGCACATCTAAAATTTATATATACATACATAGTACAAGTGGACCCCCAGATTTAGTCAATAATTCTTTCCAGAAGGCTGTTCGAGTGCCATTACCGAACAAATTTGTTCCCATAAGGACGAATGTAAATTAGATTAGTCCGTTTCAGACCCCCAAAAATACACTTACAAAAGCACTTACCAAAATACACTTACATAATTGTTCAAGTTGGGAGCAGTACGAAATCCGGGGGTCCACTGTATATACAGCATGAGTGAGCATGAATGGTTTTGGTTTTTGGGACCTGACGAACTGTTGGAGTGTAGACAGGGTAATATTTTATGAAGGGATTCGGGAAAACTGGTTAGCCGGACTTGAATCCTGAAGGTGGGAAGGGAATGTACGAGAGTATAGTGGTACCAACACTCTTATATGGGTGTGAAGCTTGGGTTCTAAATGCTGCAGCAAGGAGGAGGCTGAAGGCAGTGGAGATGTCATGTCTAAGGGCAATGTGTAGTGTAAATATTATGCAGAGAATTCTTAGTGTGGAAATTAGGAGGTGTGGAGTTACTAAAAGCATTAGTCAGAGGGCTGAAGAGAGGTTGTTGAGGTAGTTTGGTCATTTAGAGAAAATGGAACTAAGTAGATTGACTTAGAGAGCATATAAATCTGTAGGGAAAGGAAGGCGGGGTAGGGGTTGTCCTCGAAAGCATTGGAGGGAAGGGATAAAGGAGGTTTTGTGGGCAAGGGGCTTGGACTTCCAGCAAGCATGCGTGAGCGTGTTAGATAGGAGTGAATGGAGACGAATGGTTTTTGGGACCTGACGAGCTGTTGGAGTGTGAGCAGGGTAATATTTAGTGAAGGGATTCAGAGAAACCGGTTAGCTGGACTTGAGTCCTGGAAATGGGAAGTACAATGCCTGCACTTTAAAAGGAGGGGTTTGGGATATTGGCAGTTTGGAGGGACTTCTAAACTGTTGTATCTGAGCTCCTCTGCAAAGACAGTGATTATGTATGAGTGAGGTGAAAGTGTTGAATGATGATGAAAGCATTTTCTTTTTGGGGATTTTTTTTCTTTTTGGGTCACCCTGCCTCGGTGGGAGACGGCCAACTTGTTGAAAACAAAAAATGTATGTATGTGTGAGTGCACAAGGGCACTGATGTGCATTCACATACACACACACACGTACTTGTATCCACAAAGGATGATACTTATCTCCAATATAGCAGGAAGGAAGGAGGGGCAGTTATCAGATTCAGGAAGTCCCAAAAATACAATACATTACAAAACAAAGTGATAATATACAATTCATCTACAAAACAGTCATAATATACATCTACAAAAGAGTGATAATAACCTTTATCAGCAACATAAGCTTTAAAAGCCTTTAGCTCATCTTCGCATGCATCTTCAAACTCCACAGCTGTTTGTTTAGCTGCTTCTTCAAGATCTACATCATAATCAGATTTCATAAATTCTGCTTGTGTCAAGTCGTTCTCATGTCGGCATTCATGATCACTCTTGAGAGATTTTTCTTCTTCAATAGTAGCCATCATCTAAAATTAAAATTAGTGATAACATAAATTTGCACATGAAATATTGTACGTATTCAAAGCCAAAAAAATGTTAGTGTTAATATGCAGTACTGTTATTCTAGTCATTCTGAGGGTCAACTGAACTGTGATAAGTTTGTGTACTTCTGGCAAGACAACTTTTTTTAAATCATCCAACTTGGTTAGATGGCCAGTGGAAAAAAAAAAATTCTGTATTTTTTTTAACACTAGTCACCTTTACATTTACATGGTTATGATAGGGCTTATTAAAGCAGCAGAGTGAACCTAGTAACAACCAGATTTTAAGAAGCAAAGACTCGACCTCTGCAATCACAAATATATAGTTGAATACAAATACTTAAGTGAATGCATATACACATACAGTAAAACCCCGGTTTTTGTCTGGTCTGGTTATCATCAATTCAGTTTTCGACCACTTTTTTCAGCAAAATTTTCCCCGTTTTTCTACATCCGCTCGGAAATCGTCCATACCAGACGCGTCCGCCTACCGGCGGGACACAGCCGCTCATACGTTTGTGACTCATGCAGTGAGCATTATTCCACGGGTTCTTCCGAAACATTTCGCAATAATTTATTGTTTTTTGTGCTTGCGGCTGCTAATTAAGCCACCATGGGGCCAAAGAAAGTTGCGAGTGCCAGCCCTTTGGTAAAGAACGTGAGAAACACGATAAAATTCAAGAAAGAACTCGTAGAAAAATTTGAAAAGTGGCGTACGTGTGGCCAAGCTCGCCAGAATGTATGGGAAGTCCAAATCAACGATCAGTTCCATCCTGGCGAAGAAAAAAGAAATCAAGGAAGCTGATGTTGAGAAAGGAATAAATGCGCTAACGAAACAGAGATTGCAAACAATTGAAGATGTTGAGAAGTTGTTGTTGGTGTGGATCAACGAAAAACAGTTAGCGGGAGATAGTGTTGTGGAGGCGATAATTTGCAAAAAGGCAAGGCAACTGCATGCAGATCTCGTAAAGAAAATGCCTGGAACGAGTGCTGCTGTTAGTGAATTTAAGGCCAGCAAAGGCTGGTTTGACAGATTCAAGAAGTGAAGTGGCATACACAGTGTGGTAAGGCAGGGCGAGGCTGCAAGTTCAGACAAACGTGCGGCCGAAAAATTTGTTGATGAATTCAAAGAGTTCGTAGATGCTGAAGGATTCCTTCCCCAACAAGTGTTCAATTGTGACAAAACAGGCCTCTTTTGGAAGAAAATACCAAAGAGGACCTATATCACACAGGAGGAAAAAGCACTGCCAGGACACAAGCCAATGAAGGATACGCT
Organism: Cherax destructor; assembly: GCA_009830355.1. NCBI lineage: Eukaryota > Metazoa > Arthropoda > Malacostraca > Decapoda > Parastacidae > Cherax > Cherax destructor. The sequence goes on along the minus strand of WNWK01001597.1, from coordinate 36,528 downwards.
AACTCTTTTGTTCTGTGATAATGCTAGTGGGGATTTCAAAGTGAAGCCTTTACTGGTGTATCACTCTGAAAATCCCGAAGTGTTCACGAAAAACAATGTCATGAAGAGTAAATTGTGTGTGATGTGGAAGGCTAACAATATGGCCTGTTGTGGAATCTATTGTGGCATTGGGGAAGTCCATGGGGTTGGATGTAAGTGGCCAGGATGTGGAAGAGTTGGTGGAGAACCACAGGAAAGAGCTAACCACTGAAGAGCTGCAAGACCTTCAACTGGAACAGCAACAGATCACAGCTGAGGAAACTGCTTCAGAGGAGGAGGAAGAGAGAGGGAAGAATGTGCCTTCTTCAGTGATTAAGGACATTTGTGCAAAGTGGAGTGAGGTGCAGAGTTTTGTGGAGAATTATCACCCTAACAAAACTGTTGCAAGCTGTGTCTGCAACATGTTCAATGACAATGCCTTGTTCCATTTTAGGCAAATCTTAAAGAGACACCAGAAACAGAGCTCTCTGGACAGATTTTTTGTGCGACAGGGGTCCAGTGACTCTCAAGCTGGCCTAATGCCAGTAAAAGACAAAGAAGGGAAGTAACCCCAGTTAGGGTTTTGATACTTGAAGTCCTTATGGAGGGAGATTCCCCTTCCAAACAATAACCTCTCCTCCCTATCCCCTCCTCGCCTTCTTCCATACGCCAACAAGAGTCTTCAATAAAGGTATGTAATAGTGATTTAAATGTTCATTTATCCATTTCATTAGTCATTTATATTTATTTCTCATTGTTTTCTGTATGTAAAACTATATTTATTCTTTATAAAATGTATTTTTTGTTAATATTTTTGGGTGTCTGGTACAGAATAATTGGATTTACATTATTTTTTATGGGAAATATTACTTCAGTTTTCATACAAATCGATTTTCAGCTGACCTTCTGAAACGGATTAAAAACGAAAACCGGGGTTTTACTGTACATATATTGTATATACAGAGATGGTTTAAAAAGACATGTGGGCAAACAAATACATACTTACATATATACATGTATGCATACATACATATGGTATATACAAACCAAACAAATTAGGAAGATTTTTATAACAATGTATATTTGCATGCAGTACTCTAATGTAATCATTATTAAAAGTTTGTCAGAGCAATTACTTTCAGTACAATATTTATTACCCAAGTATAATTAAGTTTATAGAGTGCTATCTCTACAATTCTTAACAATCTCAAATACATAATGAACATAGATCTCCATACCTCAGAATATTGTTGCTCAATAGGTTTCATTGGAGGGCAGACAATTGGAGGTCGTGTTATGCATGCTGCTCCCACAATCTGCCATTTTGCATTGGTTCCAACTGCAGCTGCATTACTGTGCGATCCTGCAAAAATAGAATATACACTGTGTAGCATGAGATTATTATTATAAATTATTATAATTGTTTTGCACTCATTATAGTACAGCATTATGTATAATAATTGCATATAATTATTATTATTACAATCGAAACTAAGTGCTAAACGCAAAAGAAAATGCATATAATAAGGCTTCAATTGCTCATGTCTGATGAATACATTATGTAAGGTTAGGTAAGAAGAGAAATACATAGCATAAAAATATTAACACAATGGAAACAAATGCATTACATTATCTTGCAATTTTATCTCCTAGGTTAAGTAAGCACTGTCTTGCTTTAACTGCAAAGTGTGAGCCCCTCATTAGCATCAAGGAACATCCCTCGATAGATTAATTTTTATTTATAAATTTTCTTTGGCTGGTGGTTCCAGATAGGCAACACTCTGGTGGCTTGGTGGTTAAAGCTCTCGCTTCACACGGCGAGGGCCTGGGTTCGATTCCCAGCCAGGGCAGAAACATTGGGCATGTTTCTTTACACCTGTTGTCTATGTTCCCCATCAGTAAAATGGGTACCTGGGTGTTAGTCGACTGGTGTGAGTCGCATCCTAGGACACTGACCTAATCTGCCCGAAATGCTCAGCATAACAAGGGACTTTCTATATAGTAATATGTCATTGATGTCAGCTAGGCCTGTATACCATGTACATGTACTTGTAGTAAATAAAGATATTATTATTATTATTATTACTCAAGAGCCTCTGTGCAATCTCGCAATAATATTTATTATTATTATTTATTTCTACAAATGCATGATACAATTTATACATACCATAGCTGACATCAGTGACATACTATATACAAAGCCCCTTGTTATGCAGAGCATTTCGGGAAAATTAGGTTAATTTTGTCCCCAGGATGCAACCCACATCAGTCGACTAACACCCAGGTACCCATTTACTACTAAGTGAACATAAAACCATTACTGACAATAAATGATAACTACAAAGGCAGATATCTATAAATTAAGCTCACTTGTCAATAAAATGTATGAAGCATGTTTAAAATATCGTGTGAAACGTTGCGTCGTCTGCAGTAGTGGCCCAGACGCCATATTTATTATTAGGTTGTAGGGCCACCACAAGTGAGGCCGTCCTGAGCCGCCGGCCTCCTGGTCTCAAGGGACCGTAGTTTTCAAACCTCAACGGTAATATAAACCATAAGTGGTAGCTGTACAGGATAAGTGATAAAGTAAGTTTATTCAGGTACAGGTACACAAATACAGATACATAAATTATCATAAACGATCAAATATATTTCTAGAGTATAGTAATTAAGTTTTTTTTAGGTACAGGTACACATAAGTACAATTATCATGCAGTGTAAATTATCTGCCCAAAATGCCCTGCATACTAGGGGCTTTTGGCATGTACACCTCATGTAATCTCAATAACCAAATGTAATTCTTTGTATCATGTCCAAATAAAAATTATTATTATTATTATTATCTAGGATAACCACAAAAAAATCAAAATGACCTTGTACATGTACTTGTAGAAATAAAGATATTATTATCAAGAGCTCCTCACCATTATCAAGAAACCTCCCGTTTGAGATAACTGAAGAACATAAAACGTTAAGAATACAATAATGGAGGAACCCTACGGTAGGCCCTTCTCACCCACATATTTGTCCAACCTTTTCTAAAAGCTACCTGAAGAATTTAGCTTCATTCAAATTCAGCCCTTCTCATATTTTAAAATTCTCCGAAGTTTTGGTTTCAATAATACTATACTAATAATAGTAATGGAAGTACGTACGTTACTCTTGAAATTTACACTATATAGTATTATTATAATAACTAAGCGCTAAACCCACAAGGATGATACAGTGCTGATACCATACAAGATAATTGTACAGTACTTAAGATTTTGTTTGGATTTTTAACCCAGAGGGTTAGCCACCCAGGATAACCCTGCATAATGGGAGGGGTAGGAGTAACTAGATATGATGCGAATATGGACAGCTCTAGTTCCCTGGATCAAGAGCTCATCATTATTATATTAATGGTGAAGTGCTAAACCCAAGGAATACTAAATAACCTGGGAAATGGTAAATAACCTGGGAAATGGTCGGTTCTTCAATAAAGTTTGATCCAAGACATTGGTAGTACCAGTTCTCTGAATCAAAAGCCCCTATCAGCATCCTTGCAACCCCCTTGAAGGAATTATATATTAATTACTGTATTTTATTGCTGTATGATCCATATGGATTTGGTACTTGTTTTCAACTATAATAGTTACTCTTTTTCTTGTTTTTTTTAATACAGTTCATCTTTTTATGTTCATCCTTTAATTATAAAAATGCTAAAAATTTAAAAGAGTACACCGTATTGCCTTAAGGCTTTACTGTACTGTATAAACTTTTACGCAGTTCCTTTTAACAGTTTTGTAGATACTATAACTGGAGAGAGTTTCGGGGGTCACAGGGGTCGTCCCACAGCTGCTAAAATAATAATAATAATAATAATAATAATTTTATTTTGATGTATGTTACAAGTGTACACTGTTATTGGTAGTTACAATTATAAAACTGTAATGCAAGGAGAGCCACTGGCATGCCATGGCATTAGGGGCAACAGCAACAGCAACAGACATAGCCCCACTCCACAAAGGGGACAGTAAAGCAATAGCAAGGAACTACAGACTGATAGTGCTAACATCCCATATCATAAAAATCTTTGAAAGGGTTCTAAGAAGTAAGATCGCCACCCATCTAGATACCCATCAGTTACACAACCCAGGGAAGCATGGTTTTAAAGCAGGTCGCTCCTGTCTGTCCCAGCTACTGGACCACTATGACAAGGTCCTGGATGCTCTAGAAGACAAATGAAATGCAGATGTAATATACACAGACTTTGCAAAAGCCTTTGACAAATGTAATAGCATATAAAATACGTGATAAAGGAATAACAGGAAAAGTTGGTAGATGGATCTATAATTTCCTAACAAATAGAACATAAATAGTAGTAGTAGTAAACAGAGTCAAGTCTGAGGCAGCTACGGTGAAAAGCTCTGTTCCACAAGGCACAGTACTCGCTCCCATCTTGTTCCTCATCCTCATATCTGACAGACAGGGATATTAGCCACAGCGCCATGTCTTCTTTTGTAGATGACACTCAGATTTGCATGACAGTGTCCTCCATTGAAGACACTGCAAGACTCCAGGCAGACATCAACCAAATCTTTAAATGGGCCACAGAAAACAATATGAAATTCAATGACGAGAAATTTCAATTACTCTGATATGGAAAACATCAAGAAATTAAAACTACATTGGAGTATAAAACAAATTCCAACCACACATTAGAGCAACAAACTAATGTAAAATACCTGGGAGTGATCATGTCAGAAGGTCTCACCTTCAAAGACCATAACATTGTATCAATCACATCTGCTAGAAAAATGACAGGAAGGATAATGAGAACCTTCAAAACTAGGGATGCCAAACCCATGATGACACTCTTCATGTCGCTTGTTCTATCTAGGTTGGAATATTGCTGAAAATGTAGAGAACCTTCACAGCACACATAACTGTGATAAAACACCTCAATTACTGGGAAACTCTTGAAGTTCCTAAACCTGTACTTCCTAGAATGCAGACGGAAGAGATGCATGATCATATACACTTGGAAAATCCTAGAGGGATTAGTACCAAACTTGCACACGAAAATGAACATCCCCCCCAATGAAAAGCAGGGGTTTCACTAGCACGATAAGAGACAACACAATAAGTGTCAGGGGCCCAAAACTGTTCAACTGCCTCCCGGCAAACATAAGGGATATTACCAATAGACCCCTGGCTCTCTTCAAGTAGGCACTGAACAAGCACCTAAAGTCAGTACGTGACCAGCCGGCCTGTGGTTCGTACATCGGTTTGTGTGTGGCCAACAGTAACAGCCTGGTTGATCAGGCCCTGATCTACCATAAGGCCTGGTCACAAAACGGGCCACAGGGGCGTTGACTCCCGGAACCCTCTCCAGGTATCAACGTCCCCACAGCTTGGTATGTGACCAGGCCTCATGGTGGAATCAGGGCCTGATCAACCAGGCTGTTACTGCTGTCCACACGCAATCCGACGTATGAATCACAGCCCGGCTGGTCAGTTACTGTCTTTAGGTGCCTGTCCAGTTCCTGCTTGAAGACAGCCAGGGGTCTATTGGTAATCCCCCTTATGTATGCTGGGAGGCAGTTGAACAGTCTTGGGCCCTTGATACTTATTGTGTTGTCTCTTATCGTGCTAGTGGCACCCCTGACTTTCTTGGGTTATCCTGGGTGGATAACCCTACGGGGTTAAAAATCTGAATGAAATCTTATCTTATCTTGTCTGCCGAGTCTTTTGCTTTCATAGGGAGTGATTTTCACATGCAAGTTTGGTACTAATCCCTCTAGGATTTTCCAAGTGTATATAATCATGTAGTATCTCTCCCGCCTGCATTCCAGTGAATACAGGTTGAGGAATTTCAAGCATTTCCAGTAATTGAGGTGTTAAGGTGATAAGGATATGTGTGAAATTTTCAATATTTACTTCCTCTCAGGAAGATACTAGCGAAATTCCAGAAATAATAAATTATGTAGAACAGGAAGATAATAGACTATGCTCGATTGGGGTAACTAGTGACATGGTCCTCAGACAAATAGAGAATTAAAACCTAACAAATCTCCAGGCCCTGATGAACTGTTTGCAAGAGTTTTAAAGGAATGTAAAGAGGAACTTAGCAAACCTTTGGCAAATCTTTTCAATATATCACTACAAACTGGCATAGTGCCAGACAAGTGGAAAAGGGCAAATGTAATACCTATTTACAAGGCAGGTGACAGGTCCTTAGCTTCAAACTCGAACTATAGACCAATAAGCCTTACCTCCATAGTTGGTAAATTTATGGAGTCAATAATTGCAGAGGCAATTCGTAGCCATCTTGAAAAGCATAAATTGATTAATGAATCTCAACACGGTTTTACAAAGGGGCGTTCCTTTCATACAAATTTACTAATTTTTTTCACTAAGGTGTTTGAGGAGGTAGATCATGGTAATGAATATGATATTGTGTATATGGGCTTCAGTAAGCCTTTCGATAAAGTTCCACATCAGAGGCTACTGAGGAAACTTAAGGCACACGGAATAGGAGAAATTTTTTCCTGGGTAGAGGCATGGTTGACAAATAGGCAGCAGAGAGTTTGCATAAATGGAGAGAAATCAGAATGGGGGGCATGTCTCAAGCGGTGTTCCACAGGGGTCAGTTTTGGGCCCCCTGTTGTTTACAATTTACATAAATGACATAGATGAGGGAATAAATAGCAACATAAGTAAATTTACTGATGACACCAAAATAGGCCGTCCAATTCATTCAAATGAGGACATTAGAGCACTCCAGGATGATTTGAATAGACTGATGCAGTGGTTGGAGAAGTGGCAGATGCAGTTTAATGTAAACAAATGCAAAGTTCTATATGTTGGGCAGGACAATAACCATGCCACATATAAACTGAATAATGTAGATCTTATTACTTGTGATTGTGAGAAGGATTTAGGAGTTCTGGTTAGTAGTAATCTGAAGCCAAGACAACAGTGCATAAGTGTTCGCAATAAAGCTAACAGAATCCTTGGCTTCATATCAAGAAGTATAAATAATAGAAGTCCTCAGGTTGTTCTTCAACTCTATATATCTTTGGTTAGGCCTCATTTAGATTATGCTGCTCAGTTCTGGTCACCGTATTACAGAATGGATATAAATGCACTGGAAAACGTACAGAGGAGGATGACAAAGTTGATCCCATGTACGTATCAGAAATCTTCCCTATGAGGATAGACTGAGGGCCCTGAATCTGCACTCTCTAGAAAGGCGTAGAATTAGGGGGGATATGATTGAGGTGTATAAATGGAAAACAGGAATAAATAAAGGGGATGTAAATAGCGTGCCGAAAATATCCAGCCAAGACAGGACTCGCAGCAATGGTTTTAAGTTGGAAAAGTTCAGATTCAGGAAGGATATATGAAAGCACTGGTTTGGTAATAGAGTGGTGGATGAGTGGAACAAACTCCTGAGTACCGTCATAGATGCTAAGACGTTGTGTAGTTTTAAAAATAGGTTTGATAAATACATGAGTGGGTGTGGGTGGGTGTGAGTTTGGACCTGACTAGCTTGTACTACCAGGTCAGTTGCTGTACTAATTCCTTAAGTGGTAGTGACCTGACTACCTGGAGACTGAGCTCCAGGTGGTCTGTTAGATAATTATATGAGTGGGTGCAGTTGGGTGTGAGTTGGTCCTGACTAGCTTGTGCTACTAGGTCAGATGCAGTGCTCCTTCCTTAAGTGAATGTAACCTGACCTGGCTGGGTTGGGGCATTGGCTTAAGCCCGTTGGAGACTTGGACCTGCCTCGCATGGGCCAGTAGGCCTGCTGCAGTGTTTCTTCTTTCTTATGTTCTAATATTCCAGCCTGAAGAGTGTCATCATGGGCTTGGCATCCCTAGTTTTGAAGGTTCTCATTATTATACATGTACTGTATTGATTTTTATCTTGCACTTCACAACAAATTCTAAAATTAGAGATTTTGTTTTTAAGTAGTTAAACTTTAGCACATCCCCTATTTCAATAAGATACGGTAGACTAAAAAACATGGAACTTTCAAATAAAAAATATACTGCATTAAACACAGGTATTTATTGTACTGGAGAAAGAAAAGATATACATTTACATCTTTTTGTTATTTTAAAGGTGCAAATTTGGATTTTAACTTTCAAATATTCATATCACACATTCAGGTGTAAATTATATATGGTAGTTAAATTTATTTAAATTCACTAGAGGATAATGTATACATGTTATATAAACTGTATTTACATACAGTATTACCAGAGAAAAATGGCATTAGACTGAGGATGATCACTATCACATTAGCTTTCCTGTATTGCTTCACAGTTTGAATAATAATAGTAATATGTAATCATAATCTCTAACTAGAACAACAATTTTGGTTGACATTTATATAATTTTATCATTAGAGCCTTTATTACAAAATTTTAATATTGGGAATGTAGTGTAGACACAGCCGTATGACAGCGGTAATTTCATCCCAATAGTCAACAAATTAATACTCTAGCTTAGTTCATATGCTGTAGTACAGCATTTAATTTTACTTATACACATGGTAAACAAATTTAGTAAAGTTTAGGAATTTTTTAATTTGTGAGTAAATGGAGATGTATGCTACAGTACTTTATGCTCTTATTATGCAAAACTAAAGTTTTTTGCAACAAAGACAGTAACAAGAGTTTGTGTTAGATTAGCAGGATATTTATATATTTTTTTATTAAATTGTAATATTCAGTACAGTACATGTACAGCATAACTATTTGCCACATTAAATCATCACATTTCAAATGTCTTGCTAAAAATATTTACAATGTAGTCAGAGTAATTGCTTAAATTTGTCTAACCAAACAATTATTAGCATCTCCATTCATTAAACTTTTACTCGGTCACATAATAATTGTTGTATTTCACTCACCATTAGCTGAAAAAGAAGTCAGAGGATATTTAAAAAAAAAAGAAAAAAAAAAGAATATCTTTTTGACTAACAAAACTATACGAGTACAGTATGTATTTATTGATCAATAAATAAATAAAGAGTTGTCACCCTGCCTCGGTGGGAGACGGCCGACTTGTTAAAAAAAAAAAAAAAAATAGTTCATTGTAAGTATAACCATACCTATATTAATTTGTAGTGCTATATTCTAAATATACATAAATTAAAACTATTTATATCATCTGACACTGTTATGAAAGTACTGTAGCTGTATTTATGCTTCTGCTTAAAAAAAAAAAAAGTACACCTCGCAATTGCCCATGCAAAAACAAAAGCATTATGGAGGTTTCCATGACCAACGATTGCAATGTTAGTATGGTTATAAGTTATATGGAATACTCACTATGTGAAATACTCATGTACTCTGGCAGGAGGCTACAGTAATATAAGCTATTAATTAGTAATTCAGCTGCATAAGGAATATAATGTAAGAAATGATTTTATGGTCTAATATTAAAAAAACAAAAACAAAGGCATCACATGTTTTCTTTTGTCATGGAAGGGCAGTGACATGCACCTACAGCATATGATAAAGGTGACAAATATTGCTGACATTTTTTTTTATATATATTTTGGTATGAATGTAAATTAATAATCCTGCACAACCAGCCACAATGTTGCTTCTAATAATGCATAGCTCACCAAGCACTGAACTATGTCCAACAGGAATGCAAGTGTGTTTGAACTTAAGAAATAGGCTATGTATGTATTCCAATTACAGTGGTACCTCGAGTTACGATGGTCCCCAAAATCGCCCTTTTATGTAAGTTTATTTTTTTAAATGCTTTTGTAAGTATATTTTTGTGGGTGTAAAAGGACTAGTCTATTTTACATTATTCCTTATGGAGATAAATTCGTTTGGTAATGGCACTTGAACAGCATTCTCGAACGAAAAAATATCGTAACTCGAGGTACCACTGTATTTGGTTTACTTTTTTTAAACGGATAAAGATAAATATAATACAGATGAAAAAGCCTAATATGCAATGGTTGTATCAGTACTACCTTTGTGTATTATGAGCAACACAGCAGTATAAGGTATTTACACACTGTATAGTATGATATATGTACTATACAGTCTAATGTAGAACAACCATCATTTTGCATTACTTTTACTGTATCATATAAACTTTGATGCCAAACTTTCACTTAAAATTTTAAAATACAGTGGACCCCCGGTTATCGGCCATAATTCGTTCCAGAATGCTGTTCGAGTGCCGTTACTGAACAAATTTATTCCCATAAGGAATAATGTAAATTAGATTAGTCTGTTTAGACCCCTAAAAATATACTTACAAAAGCACTTACAAAAATACACTTACATAATTGTTCAAGTTAGGAGCAGGCCGATAACCGGGGGTCCACTGTACTGTATTATCGATATCATTTTCAGTGCAAGTGAAATCTTAATATTTAGAAAGCAAGTGGCCTATAAATAATTTTTGAGTGCGTTAGTGTGTAGCTGATATGGTGCCCAGCCTTCACACATTACCATCTAAGCATCACATACCATAACTTACAACAAATGGACGGGTCAATTTTCATAAAGCTGTGCTTGTTATTTATATCCTAATTAGGCCAGTATTGAAAATACAGTAACTTTAACAAATAATATTAATGAAGGGTGAACACAAATTGACTAGAAAAATAAAATAAATAGAGTACAGTACAGTATCTGAAATCTTATTTATATTATGTACTAAGCATAAATTCTGAAACTTATATTTTATATGCAAATGCAAAACTCAAGTGTCATATTAATGCAGTACACTATGTATTACCAAAATTATTTTACTTCAAAACAATGCATGATAGTATTTGACAAATTTATCATTTTTTGTTAGTGTACTGTATTTGTTTATGAATGTATGTTAGTATACCTCAATGTGTACTGGGTGTATGTAATCACCTATAATATTTGTTATTAATGCATCTACCTGCAGTTACAGGGGTAGAGCTACTCTTGTTGCATTTGCACACTTGTTGGTCATGAATGTGTCTTGTTTGTTTTTTCCATAACCTTTATTACTTTACAAAGCAGTACTGTACAAAAGAATTTAAACACTAACAGACCATTGGGTCCAAATCAGGTTACATGTTTAGTGAAAGGTTCAGGCCAATCATTAAGTGGAAGATGATTCTGAAACCTGAGAAGCAGCAGTGAGGAGGGCAATTGGATGAACTTTCACCTAAACAGCTAGATTAGTAGTAGAAGAGGTTCATAAAAAGCTGTTCATTATTGATATTTCACTAAAAATTTACAGTATAATAATAATAAATGTACAGACACAGTAATTGAAAAATTCCTTCATATTTTGAGTCTTCAATAATTTTACAAATTTGCAACTATTTACTGTCATAAAATCAATACTAATTAAAATTGCACTGATAAATAAAGCATTTGTACTCACACATTCACTCTCTTTATTCATTACTTATTTCAAATGAACACTTCATGGCATTATTTCATAAACAGCTATATCCCATTAATCTTTTAGAGATGGATTCAATATCTAAGACTGGATAAGTAATACTGTAATATGAGATACTAACAAGATGGTACAGCCAAATGCAGTTACAGTATATTGAATCCTTTATAGATGAGATTTCTCTCAAACAGTTATTAAGTCGCAAATAGATGAACATGGTTTATGTGTTTGTGACTAGATAAAGCTTACTGTGGGTGAAATGTTATCAACAAAGAATTCCATATACTGTAACTGCAGCTGTTTCTCTTTTTTACCGAGCTCTAAGAATGTTATGGGGTCAATTATGAACAGGATATTAAATTTCTTACAGAATACCAAAAATTCCATAAGTAAAAATATTTGACCCTAAATCTGTAGAAATACAGTATCCAATAATTCAGCACATACCTGTATATAATAAAAGAAAAGCAATAGAGTACTCTCCACTGAGTTACCTGGATTTTGCATATATGTACAGTAATTTTATAGCACTAATAGTCAGCAGAAATTTAGTGCTAGCTGACGATTGGTTATGAAAAGTATAATTTGCCTGGGAAAGAAGCTGGAGTATCAATGGTATTTACAAACGTGAAACATGTAGAGGTACACACAGACATTTTTTTTTACATCTGATGAAGGACTGCCATTATGAAAAATTGCATGATTTGTAGATGGTTCCAGTTTTTATAAGTATGAGAGAGAAAAATGGTGACATTTAATTTTAAAGCTCTCATTTTCTCTTCCTTTGAGGTGGAAAGATTCATTCCCAATAGATCTGGAAGTTTGGGTGTCTATCATTGTCATACCCCACCTACAACTGCTGTAGTAGAGTTAATTCAGGATGGGTAGTATGCATAGTTTCATCTTTCTGATAATGTTGCAAATCAGCTTGCAGCATTAAGCTCAATCAACTGCCACTCTGAAAATTCTTCATCCTGCAAAAACTCAACTTCTTTTATTTCAGTATCCTCCATCCCTATTTTCTTGTATGATCCACAATATCATTAAGTTATTTCTGGAGTTATATTGTTGATATAATCAGGCCAGACTATTTTCATTGAAGAATTCAGTGGCAGCAATGACTTCTTTAAACAATCATTAAATTCTTAATTGCATACATAAATATGAAACTTTTTAGAAATTCTTTATGTTGCATTATTTTTATTATCTATATAAATGTGTTGGACATTATGTTCAAACAAAAACCATTAAATAATTCTGTCTCATTTTCATCCACTGACTGGATTAACAAAGTTGTCTTGTTGACCAGAAGCTCAGTATACTTTTAGAAAGATTTCATAAACTAATAAGATGACCTAACAAATTAAACAATGAAAGTACTTTCCTCGTGAGCATTGTCATTTTGTTCACAGTATGTTTTAACATTTTAAAAGATATAATAAAAATTTAAATCAGTTCTCAACAGCTCTTTTATCCAGGCTTTAATATAAAGTGCCACATTACTGGGATGGCAATTTTCTCAATTTTTTTTATAGCCCTTGGAGTATTAGAATTGTTAGCTTACATTGGCTTAAAATTACTACCACAAGCTGTATTGACATCTAAAAGAAATGCAAGATACTCCCTGACTATCTTAAAACTTGTTTTTTTTTTTATTCTTTGAATAAGAACATTCCTTTAGGTGTGCTCTTTGAAAACAGCCCAATTTTATTACTACTGAACAAAATGTTATTACCTTATTCAAATACAGGCACCAAAATAGCCTTAAAACTATTTGTGACTTCTTTATTAGCACTAACAGTTTCATAACTCATTTTAAGAGTTTGCATAGCATTACATCTCAAACATATCAAACTAGTCTCATATCACAGTTAAAATTTCTAGTGATGCATTCTCACCTTTTTTTTAGTCTCATATCACAGTTAAAATTTCTAGTGATGCATTCTCACCTTTTTTTTTAGGTCTTGAAATATACTGAATGTCTTCTGCTGTAACAGTATATTTCTCTAGTATCACGCACTGTACATCATTATATCCATGATAATTTCTAAGGAGCTTTAAACATTACTGAAAGAGCATGGGATATAACTGAGATTTAATTTTAGCTTCCTGCTTACTAATGGAATATACGTACATATTATTGAAGAGGCTAGGCCAATAGTTTTGGAGATTTCACAAGGGTTTCCCCAGCTTCAAAATGCTGTAAAATGTCAAATTTTAAGTCTGAAGTACAGCAATAGTTTTCTTTGCTTTTTGATCCTGGGATATTTTAGCATTCACTGATAATTTTCTACTTAACTGCATTAAAAATATCACTTAATAAGAGTAGAACTTTGAAGAGTCATGGTACCTCCTATAGACTCTCAGGCTAGCTAGCCATGGGACTTCACCTTCCTTTACCATTATAATCTTTAATTCTACAAGTACATGATACAATTTATGCAGACCTAGCTGACATTAGTGACATACTATATAGAAAGCCCCTGGTTATGCAGAGCATTTTGAGCAACTTAGGTTAATCTTGTCCCCCAGGATGCGACCCACACCAGTTGGCTAACACCCACTTACTGCTAGGTGAACAGGGGCAGCAGGTGTCTTAAGGAAACATGCCCAATGTTTCCACCCATACCGGGAATCAAACCATGGACACTCAATGTGTGAGCTGAGTGTGCTACCAACCGAGTTGGTCTGGGCCACCTGCCTGACATTGGTGCTTGACTGAGGTGGATGATGAAAACAATCAATGGGGTCAAGCTCCAAAACATTAAAAAAAAAGAATAGTGATATTACAGGATTGAAAATACAATTGGGCAGCAATTGAAAGGGTAATGATCAATGGGGTACGTTTGTACTCCAATCCCAGATTACTTTAATCTTGCAGTGGCTATATTACCCTTCAGAATGCTCAATTCGTTTCTTACTAATTTTTTCCTCTTCCCCATCCCCAAATTTTCGAGGACCTGCTGACAGTCAAGGATGACTGAAAGTCCTCACAAATATTTAACCTAATTTATTAAATTTGCTTCGTTTAAAGCCTATCAACTACACAAGGGTCATTAAGGCCACAATTCACATAGACATTAACACAAAGGATAATTTAATCCCTGACAAGGGGATTAAGAGAAACCTTTTACCAGTAGTGTACATGTATACTGCACACATGTACACACAGGTAATATGTACATAACTCTTGGGTATACACCTTCTATTACACCTAAGAATTACTGTATACTGTATCATGTATTATACAGGAAATAGTACATTATTATCATCATCAAATAAACTCTAAACCCTACAGGAAATACAGTGGTTATATTGTGCCATATCAATGAAGCATCATTTTGCTATTTAAAAATTGCTATGGTAAGAGTTTGGAATTCAGATTCTCAGGTCCTGAGTTTAGTTACATCAGTAACACTTGATATTCTTGATATTTACAAGGGAAGAGTAAAGATTATATTCCACATAATGGTACCCAATAATCTGGTTGGATCTGAAGTATCTTTCTGGGGCAATGACTGGTCATGTGGAATTCAGTCTCTAGAGGTGTGAGTGATCCTTATTTTTAAACATTGGGACTAAATTATCATTAACATATGCAAATACCTCAAACTTTTACTACTCAGAGCCATGTATCTTCTACAACTAAACTTATGATCACAATCTTTCTTTTTACATGCTAAGTGCTCTCATTTTAACTAAAAGTTCTCATGATGGTAATCATTGTGTTAATTTGTGTTAATGTCTATGATTAATGCTAGCAATTACCAATTAGCCTGTAATAGTACCTGTCCAGTTTAAATAGAGACAAAAATAGTTATACATGGAAGTTTTTGGGACCTGACGAGCTGTTGGAATGTGAGCAGGGTAATATTTTGTGAAGGGATTCAGGGAAACCAGTTAAATGATTTAGTTGAACTTG
This sequence comes from Cherax destructor, assembly GCA_009830355.1. Classification (NCBI taxonomy): domain Eukaryota; kingdom Metazoa; phylum Arthropoda; class Malacostraca; order Decapoda; family Parastacidae; genus Cherax; species Cherax destructor. The sequence goes on along the minus strand of WNWK01001597.1, from coordinate 21,176 downwards.
AGTCCTGGAAATATAACCTATCAAACAGCAAAGAAAAACTCAATGTTTAGTAATAAAACAAAACACATGTTATTTTTTTTTGGTGCCTTGCTGGCACCATCTTCATGATTTATCTTCATGACTATCACTTTATAATAAAAAAAAATTAGAGCACCATACCTATTTTTAGTTTATATCAAATTCCTAGGTAGTAGGTTGGTAGACAGCAACCACCCAGGGAGGTACTATCGTCCTGCCAAGTGAGTGTGAAACAGAAGCCTGTAATTATTTTACATGATGGTAGGACTGCTGGTGTCTTTTTTCTGTCTAATAAATATGAAAGATTTCAGGTATGTTTTGCTACTTCTACTTACACTTAGGTCACACTACACATGCATAGACAAGCATATATATATATACACATGCCCCTCTGGGTTTTCTTCTAATTCTTTACTAGTTCTTGTTCTTGTTTATTTCCTCATCTCCATGGGGAAGTGGAACAGAATTCTTCCTCCATTCTTCCTGCCATGCGTGTCGTAAAAGGCAATTAAAATGCCGGGAGCAAGGGGCTAGTAACCCCTTCTCCTGTATATATTATGGCCGGTTTGTTGAAAGATGATGATTCATCAAATTATAATGTACTCTTCCTATAATAAAAGCTCTGGTTCTGCAACACAAAGAGTGCACTCAAATATGAAGACACACTATATCGCTACATCGGCCATTTCCCACCGAGGCAAGGTGACCCGAAAAAGAAGAAACACTTTCACCATCACTCACTCCATCACTGTCTAGTCAGAGGCATGCCAATACTACAGTCCAAAAACTGCAACATATCTCCACCCCATCTTCAGAGTGGCACCGTATTTCCTCGCCTCTAGGACTCAAGTCCAGCTAACTTTATACAACCAGATAAACAGAAAATTAGGGGGTGCACTAAAGTGTTTGTATAAATGGGTATCAGCTAATTTTGATGGTATTGGTATCAGTGGTACTAGCACTGTCCTAAAATTGAGTACATGTACATTATTGATGTTGGTACTGGTACAGTATCTGCTAAAAATTTGGTATCATCCTATGCCTACAAAAAGTGAAAAATTTCGCAATAAATTTAAACATTCAAAAAACTATAATGTCTTTAAATTAACTTTGCAAGTTAAAGATTTTTTTACCATGTAATTGCAGTATATTACATATAATGCAGCCTTATTAGAGTATGGCATTATTATATTCAAGAAAAGTGCCAAAGCTGTGTGGATCATTACACTCTGCTTGGCAAGGAAAAGATTGATTACAAATCAACCGAAGTAAACAGTTGAAGGCAAGCACATGGGTAAAATGATAAGTCACAACTGGTGCAATAAATCCATTTCATCTACAAGGTCATATTGAGACTCAGCATTCAGTGTAAAAATGTCAGGACATTAAAGATGAAGTCAAAAATGATGTTAGCATACTCTCTGATGAATGTGACACTCTGACAATGTTGGATTATCAGCACAACCTGATAATTCTCAGAGTGGTGCTCAGTGCCCTCCAAGCGACTACAATGCAAGAGTCTGGTGTCATATATCCACAGGCATTTGAGTACTGTTTTCCACAACCAACAACAATGAAAGACAGGCAGAAGCCAAACTGTGATTTAATTCAAAGCAACTTGATCATTAAAGTAAACCAAATGCAATGCCAGTGATCACACGGATGCCAAGTTAGTATTGGAAAATAATTGCAAAATGGCAACTGCCTGCAGGAGATTTGAAGTCTGAATTGCAGAGAATGCAAATAGTCTGCAACTTCATTGTCCTGATCATAAACATACCTAAGCATCCAGCAGAAATGAGATAGAACTCTGGGGTGGATGAGCAGAAGAAAGGAAAGGTAACAAAGTAAGCATGGCCTAAAAAAATAATGTACAGTGGAACCTCTGCTTACGAGTTTAATTCGTTCCGTGACCTAGCTCATAACCCGATCTGCTCGTGTGCCGAGTCAATTTTCCTCATTTAAATTAACTGAAATTTCATTAATCTATTCCAGCGGAATTCCTGCTCTCAGGAGGCAGGACAAAATACACTTCAATATAACTCTAATATCAACTCTACGGCTTATTTATCTATCACAATTCATCAAATATGACATAATATAAATAACATAGAAACCTGATATATATACTCTAGAATGAATAAAATATGTCATTATGTGACAAATGGTGGCGGTCATTCTCACTCCCGCGTTGTTGTGGTATTCACTGTGCCATCTAGTGGCGGCATTCTGAAACTCATTTGTTATTATAGTATTATTATAATTGTTATTATAGTATTATTATAATTATTATTATAGTATTATTATATTATAAGTATTATTATATTATTATTATATTATATTATTATTATTATAACGGGGAAGCGCTAAACCCATAGGATTATACAGCGTCTGTGGGGTGGAGAGGATGGAAGGCTTAATTTAGAGAACTGGAGCACAGATACAATTCCCTAGATGAAGAGCCCCTCACCAGCATCAAGGAACCTCCCTTGAGGGGTAAGCTTGCAACCTGAATTTTGGCTCGTATCCAGGAGCAAAAAATCAACCGAGTGACAGCTCGTATCCTGAAAAACTCACATGGTGGGGCACTCATAAGCAGAGGTTCCACTCTACCTGGAAACCGTTGTGCAGTGGAGTAAAAGAACAAGAGGGCACAGAGGGATTGTCAGGACAATGAGTTACACTAGACATTAGGATACAGTGCCTGATCATACAATGCCTTCCCTCTTGCAGATAGTGAACCTCGCATTTCAAGACAGAAAGGTGGAAAGAAATGATAGAAGTACAGTAATTCTGGCTATAAAGCTGCAGATAGGGCAGGCAAACTAGTGATAGTCCATTGTTGCACATAGGTTCAGCTCTGCAATCATCACTCTGTCAGATAAAGTATTGATATGAATGGAGTGACAGTTGACTTGATTCTGGCCACATTCCTCAGTTAGTAACACTGACTACGAGGGGTCCGACCAATATCTCCATTTTGGAGTTAGGCAGACCTTGGAGATTAGTTGACTATGTATATCTCTCACACACACTCCTCAAAAGAATGTGTGAAGAAGACCATCCAAGGAATAACAACCATCTTGTAATATGAATTTAGTTGGGTGATTGACAGTAATGGAAGTACATCAGCCATTGCCTGTAATTTGAAAAGAGCATCAGCTTGAAAGGTATCCTGCCCATGCAACCTTGGTCACACAATTTACTTTAGTCATTTTGTGGCCAAATGATAACGAGTGTTAAAACAAGATTATCACCAATAAACACTTTAGCTGTACTTGCCTGGAGTACAAAAATATTTCAATGTCACACAGATGAAGACAGATTCTAACAACAGAATAGCCCAATGAGAGGACTCTTTCAGACGAATGTAAGAAGGGCTGCAGGCAAATTATGAAGCAGTAGACATTCCTGACTGGTGGTGGCAAAATCTCAATGGACAACAGGAACAGCAGTCAAAAACTTTCTGGAATGAGGCAATCCCCATCAATGACAATGTTTGCCCATGCCAGTATAAAGGCCCTTTTTCCCCAAATTATCTTACACTGGACACTCAATCATCCAATATTAAGTGGGTTTTTCAGCAATCCCTCTGGTGGAACTGATAACATGTATGGAAACCCTATGTCGGTGGCCGTAAATTGATTGGCCTCTTGTCAGCAGGCAAACCTGATATTGCCTGGTGTGGTACACAAACCAATACAAGCCACCCTACCATGACAGGGTTATTGCCTCAGGTAAAAAGTAAAGCCTTAAATACATAAATCTCTCATATTAATTTCTCAAATGGATAAGGATCCATTACTCTCATAATTAATATAATATATACAATGCTATGATAATAACAAAAATAGTACATTTATTGAGCTATGAAACAGTTAAAAATAATAAGATGATTTTTATCATATACGTACTGTACAAAGAAGAGAGGAAGGATATCAAAATATTACATATGTTTAGTTCTAGATTTCACTCAGAATTAAACATATTTATTGGTATGGAAGTTAAATTAGAGCATACAAATGAATGCTTCAACCCTGCCTTCTTTTCTTTCTTATATTATTAATGCACCATTTTAATGAAGGATTTTGGAAAACCAATTATGAAAGAACAGTCTTCCAATGTCTACATACCTTAAAATATTGTATTACCATCATACAGTATTGCACTTATGATATCCCCATTTACTACAACTTGCCTCTATGACAGTCTTATAAATACTACTCACATTCGGTATAAGTTCATCATTATTTTCTTGTGTGCTTCTTAATGGGTCTTATGCCAGTAAAATTTACTTTCCAGATATAACCTCGCTGACAGCAGATTCCCTTCCCATGCACCACCAAATATGTCTTGCCTAGTTTATTTACTTGTTTCTTAAACCCACTTCTTAATTTATATCTCATTAATATTATCAACTCCTTCAAATCATTAATTTTATGAGCCATTACAACATATTTTACCAAAATTCACTATAAAATGTTTTGTCTATAGAATGTCAAATTTAATACATAGCATGAACTTAAAAAAAAATTAATCAGGAGCATTTTAATGATAAAACTAGTTAACAATATGTTGAGTATTGCATAATATTCATCATGGACACTTCTGTTTTTTCTCTGCCAATAGTTTTTAATCCTCTATCTGTTACTATATCAATCATACTTCATTCATGACTACATTATGCCAAAAAAGTTCATTTTTGCATTTATAAAAGCTGAATACTCATAAAATGTGTTGTGTGGTGGACTAACATAACTTGGTGGCCCAAGAATGCACTATACTGTTTCCCATCATTTTTGTTCATGGTTACATTCAATGTGCAACAAGATCATGGTGGTTTCTCATACTGTGTTCACACTCCATATTTATTTTCATTCACTACAATTTTTCCATTATCTCTCTCATTGTTTTCTCTTGTTTGTACTTTGCATCTTACAATTTCTTTCATTTAATGTAAGTGAAATGCCTACTTACAGTATTGAACAGCAAGTAACAACTGTATTATTACCATTGCCACCAAGCCAGTACAGTATATAGTACACTGTTACTTAGTGAATATTTCAAAAGTTCCTGTGGTTTACAACATTTTAGAGTATGGAGACGATTTACAACTTAAAATTTCTGGCTATTTTATAAAAACATTACTACACTATACATAAGGAAAAGAAAATGGTGCTGATGTATTTAACTTAGGAATGCAAAATTCTGGGAACACATCTATACACATCAGCCCTAATTACTTAAACACTCATATAATGCAATCCAAATATAATAAGATTGGTATTCTCTTTGCGCTGCACATTCACTACAATGGAGACAGGCATTCCTGCACTGCTAGAAATGAATACCTCTTTTAACTCTATATATCAAATGAAGCCCCAGTTTGATATGATACGAAATACAAAATGTTTCAATATCTGTAAACTTAATTTTCCTAATTTGATGAGCACTTTCCCCAAGTCCTATTGGGTAAAAAGAGATATAAATGTTGCATTAACCTACATCTAAAGGCATTTAAAACTACTGCACTACTCTTTAAGAAAATCCATCACAAACATCACAAATAACCCTGTTAAAAATTGTTAGAAAGTGAGTGCTAAAAATTATAAAACTATGCATGAGACCTAATGGAATTTGATATAATGAGTGTTCCATTCTGCTTTACCTGTCATCTCCCAAAAATATAATTTACTTAGGAGTATCAAATGAAGAAGAACTGTCCGTTTCTGTATTCTCTGCAGCCAGTTTGGTTAGTTGGTGCACCTGCTGAGAAAAATTTTCAACATCCTCATGAAGCTGCATGTTCTTTATGAGGGTTTCCTCTAGAAGACTTTGCAAACGGCGATTAATCTCTCTCAAGGATTCTTCACCACCACCACCTCGCATCATCTCCAATACACGACGAACATTCAGTTTGTCCCCTAACCCAGGGTGTATGGGAGAAGTAGGCGTTGACGGTGTGCTTTCTGGAAATGAAAATCTGCTAAATGCAAGGTAAACTTCAAGCTATTACAATTGTTTGATATTAATTGTGTAATTACTTAATAAAGTATGAGGGTGTTGAATTTCAATTCCTAGGTTTTGCCTCTCAACACTCAGCCCCTTGGTGTACCTGTATATCACTTTTAATTTTTGAGTTCTGTCACATTTACTCTTGAATTCATGCTTGACATTAGGCTCCAATCCATCCATATACGTACATCCATCCATCCCATTCCTTCCTCCCAACCTTCCTTATTTCCTCCCTCTTTCCAACCTTCCCTCCTCTGTATCACAACCTTTTCAATGAAGAAACTTTTACTAATGGCTATTAGCTAATTTAAGAGTTAAGCTTTCATGTGTTCTTTTATTCTAGTTCTTCCCTCACAGAGCAATCTGTTTCTATCTCATATGTGTAGTCATATATTTGACAGTTAGCTTCAGTTTCTGGAACCTACCACTTAACCAACACTCAACTGCATGAATGTTATACAGGTCGGCTATCACTAATCTGGCAATCAGTTATCCCGTTCCATCAGTAATTCGGCACTAATTTCAGCTAGCATAATTTCAAAATTCATCATTACACTGACTCAAATTTCATCATTATACTGACTCAGAAATTGTGCAGATGTTTGTAAATCCACAGCAGCAAGCCAGTGGAGGAGAAAGCATTGATGAAAATGTGGAAGATGTAGCAGAAAGAGTCTCAACTGAGAGGTTAATTCAGTTGACAGGTGAACTGCTAAAAGGTCTAGAGCAAAGCAATTTTATAAGTGAACAAGAAATAATGAACGTTTACATGCTGCAGGATAAACTCAAATTCAAATTCAAAGAAAGGCCAAAATATAAGTGTATTCTAACCTAACCACTCTGTAATCCGGCAAACTCACTAATCTGGCACACTACAGGTCCCAATGATGCCGGATTAGTGATGGCTGACCTGTACAAGTATTTAAATTTTTTTAACATAGTGTACTGGCCATTTTCTACCAAGGCAGGGTGACCCTAAAAAGAGGAACCACTTTCAACATTACTCACTCCATTACTGTCTTGACAGAGGTATGCCAATACTACAGTTCAAAAACTGCAATGTATCCCCACCCCTCCTTTAGAGTGCAGGCAGTGTACTTCCCACCTCCTGGAGGTGGGAAGTACAGTGCCTAAACCACATTTCCATCTATCTCAGACCATTATCAAGCCAAGAATCTGCAATAGCCCAAAACATCATCCAATTTTCATCTATGATTTGTGGATTATATGTGAATTGTTCTCCATGGGGAAGTGGAACAGAATTCTTCCTCCGTAAGCCATGCGTGTCGTAAGAGGCGACTAAAATGCCGGGAGCAAGGGGCTAGTAACCCCTTCTCCTGTATATATTACTAAATGTAAAAGAAGAAACTTTTGTTTTTCCTTTTGGGCCACCCCGCTTCGGTGGAAAACGGCCGACATGTTGAAAGAAAGAAAGATGTGAATTGTTCCAGCCATAATAGTGACTTTTGTATTTTATATATAAATTAATTTAATAATACAACAACCAGTATGTTAATACTGTACCATGATTCTTCTGTTCCATGCAGTAGTGTTGAATGATGGCTGACTTTTTCAAGAGATCATCAGCCATTGCAGCCGAAGAAGATTCAAGATGGGTAATTTGCTCCTCGAGTTGCCATTTCTGCTGCTGTAGTTCTGTCACACGGTTTACCAAGGAAGCAGTTTCCTCAGTAACTACTCCTGGCGGAGGTGATCCCTAAAATACAACAGTTAAACTTAATAAAATACTCTACTATATTTCCAAAAATTTCAGAAACTTTTTACTCATTAAAAATGCATTACAGCCTCTCCTCACTTAGCAGCATACTTGTTTACTAACGACTCGGACTTACGACGGGCTCTCTGACCAGTATGCATACCTAAATAAAGTATATTAGAGCTGATTTCCTCTATTCTGTTTATTACAATATACAGTACACTACTGGAAAAAAACATTTAAAAATATACTAAAAATGTTATAAATAGTGCAGAGGTGATATTAAAACAATATCAAAGATGGTTGACACAAACCCACTACCATTATAGTATGCTCCTTGCTTAGCGACGAATTCGTTTACTGACGTGGTCTTAGGAATGGAACTCAGTCATTAAGTGAAGAGAGGCTGTAATACTGTAGTTTCCTAACTTTAAGGAAGATGACAGGCATGATAAGTAGAAAGACCAAAGTGGCTTGAAGTTGGGTAAGGAATAATATCCCACTAGAGATGAAAACATTTATAGTTCCTGTTATATGTTTACATGTCAATTCCTTGGCAAACCATTTAATTATAAAGTTATGTATGCCAAGATAATTATGAATAACTGGGCTGTTTTTCAATTCCTTAAAATAAAGGGGTAGGAAACATCCTTTACCATATGGTTATTTTTTAAACTGAAATTTTATCATAAAGGTGAATGATAAATCTATGGTGCTCCTCTCAAAGTTTCTTATTACACTGCACTTATGCTTATTTTCATCATGAACAATTCAAACATAAGACAGAATATATAATGTAATTGGAATGGATGATACAAAGATGTATGACGGAGAGAGCAAAAAATATGGGTGCGTCATATATCAGAGTTAAAAAAATTATTTTAAAATAGTCTGAGGATGTGAAAAGCATGAGAGAAATTAAGATTGCAAGGAAAGGGCTTATGAATGAAAAAGTAAATTAATGCATAAATTAATAAGTTCATTAAGCATAAAGTTTGAATGTCTAAAATGTGTGGGAGAATTGTAAACAAACCACATAACAGCACACATCGTTGTGCCTACTTGCCTTTGATGAGGATAAAGCAACATCATAGCACCTGTTTTGAGAAGTTCACTGCTTCCCCCATCTCCTAGTGGTAAGAGACCCTCTTCCCATGACCTGCCAGATGAACTTTGTGTGCAAAATGTACCCTACAAAAACTCTGCATACAAGCCCTGTCATGCTAGAGGTATATAATAAATGGAAACTAACTTGTGGAGAAACAATGATGCTATTTTCTCGCGTAGAAGAGTCTCGAGGTTCACCAGACACCATAGACCAAGATGACACACTGCTTACATCATCACCTGCTTCTGACATAGCTGTAGAATAAGTTTATGAATGAGTTTCCTTCCACCAATATTCATGGCATACTTTCAAAAAAATTTCATGCTACAGTAAATTATTAAAAACTATTTCGTAGCTTGGAGATTTTTTAGTAGGTGTAGGGTTATTACAAGTGTTACCCAGAGGGCTGATGAGTTGTTGTTGAGGTGGTTTGGATATTTAGAGAGGATGGAGCAAAATAGGATGACTTGGAGGGTGTACAAATCTGAAGTGGAGAGAAAGTGGGATAGGGGTCATCCTAGAAAAGGTAGGAGGGAGGGGATAAAGGTTCTGTGTGAGAGGAGCTTGGGCATCAAGCAGGTGTATGTGAACATGTTAGATCTAAGGAGTGCGTGGAGGCAAGGTAACATTCTGTGAAGGGATTTAGGGAAACCGTTTGGCTGGACATTGAGTCCTGGAGGTGGGAAGTACAATGCCTGCACTCTGAGGAAGGGGTGGAGATATTTGCAGTTTGGAGGGGCATCTGAACTGCAGTATCTGCATGACTCTGGTAAGACAGTGATAGTGAATGATGGCAAAAGTGTTTTCTTCTTTTTCAAGGGCCAGTGTTAATACCATATGCCATACTGACAAACTGCTTACATCACAACTTGTCTGACAGCTGCAGCATAAACTATGTTAAATAAATTTTCATTCAAGCATTCATATTCATATTCTTAAACAATGTATACCTTTTGAATAATATCCATGATAAAGATAAAAAAAATACAAAAATTATCAACACAAAATTTTACAGAAAAATAAGCTAGCAATATCTAGCTTGTCTTATGCATATATCAGTACATTCAAACACATTCTCCTATTTGATGCACAGTTGATATTCACCTGCATTTTACACTGGTCACTATATCTAGTGGGCTTAGTGTGAATAGGGAGTCAGCATTCTAACATGTGCAACTCATCTATTGGTATTCAATGAATGATTTCACACAGTTGTCAAGGAAATCAATTGTGGGAGTGTGAAATGTCTTTCATTGGACAGCTTACTTGTAATAGCTGTTAACTGAGCAGGATCAGTCAACAGTTGACTAAGTTTCTCTTGAAGGCGATCAGCTCGCTTTCGCTCCACCGCCAGCTGCTTCTTCATGTCTTTGAGCAGTGTCATTCCTTTTCTTTCATGAATTCGCTGCTCTTCTTCACCATCTGCAACCTGGTTATAATTGGATAATTAAATACAGTAGATCAATACTCTATATCCTGAACTTCATATATATATATTTATGCTGTTGTGAAATCTTAAACAAGTTCCTGCTTTTCTTTATTAATGTATTTAGTGACAACAGTCTCACCTTTCGTTTCAGTGCCTCTACAGCTTCCTCTGCCTCCTGACGCTGTATGGTGCTGATTTCAAGTTGTGTCTGGAAGTCCTGAAATATTAAAAAAAAAATCAGGCTGCTGATTATTGCTCTATTTACATTAAAATTTATAACAGCATTCATAAATTTTTCACTTGATTTTAAGTAAGTTCAATTCAACATACTACAGTACAGCACTTGATTATTATTATTATAATCATAACTAAGTGCTAAACCTACAAGGGTCATACAGTACCTAAACCCTGATTATAATCAGTGTTCAAGTGTTATGTTAAAAACAAGTACTAAACATATATGGGTTATACAGTGCTTGGAATTTGTAACTGCAGTGTACACTGCAGTAGCATGAAAATGTGATTGAAGGTTTCTTCACAAAGAGGGAAGGGAAAGTATGATACTTCTCAACAAATGTTTTCTTTTTTTCTGTGTCTGTTAACTTTTCATATTTCTTATATATTATTCTCTCATAAATATCCCAAGAGAATATCATGTCTGTAAGCATAATAATTTCCTAATTTTTCACATAAGAAATACTGTATATAATCCTACAAAAAATTCTGTAATAATAAATAAAACTACCCACAAAAATACTGTCAGGGTGATCTCCATTGAAAATTTAATTAAAGGATAAACAATTCCTTTAGCCTACTAGAATCACTGCTTATTTCTGAGTGTGGCCCTTATACAATGCCTTCCCTTTCCCTTTGTAAACATTGGCCTTTACAGTCAAACTTCCTCCCACTCTGTGCATTTCCCAAGGAAAAAGATCTTGGGGTGAGTATAATACCGAGCACATCTCCTGAGGCACACATCAATCAGATAACTGCTGCAGCATACGGGCGGCTGGCAAACCTAAGAATAGCATTCCAATACCTCACTAAGGAATCATTCAAGACTCTGTACACCATATACGTCAGGCCCATACTGGAGTATGCAGCACCAGTTTGGAACCCACACCTGGTCAAGCACGTCAAGAAATTAGAGAAAGTGCAAAGGTTTGCAACAAGACTAGTCCCAGAGCTAAGGGAATTGTCCTACGAAGAAAGGTTAAGGGAAATCGGCCTGACGACACTAGAGGACAGGAGGGTTAGGGGAGACATGATAATGACATATAAAATACTGCGAGGAATAGATAAGGTGGACAGAGACAAGATGTTCCAGAGAGGGGACACAGAAACAAGGGGTCACAATTGGAAGTTGAAGACTCCTATGAGTCAAAGGGATGTTAGGAAGTATTTCCTCAGTCATAGAGTTGTCAGGAAGTGGAATAGCCTAGAAAGCAACATAGTGGAGGCAGGAACCATACATAGTTTTAAGACTAGGTTTGATAAAGCTCATGGAGCAGGGAGAGAGAGGACCTAGTAGCAATCAGTGAAGAGGCGGGGCCAGGAGCTATGACTCGACCCCTGCAACCACAAATAGGTGAGTACAAATAGGTGAGTACAACTATTCAATTTAATAACATTTTTTTTTTTTTCAACAAGTCGGCCGTCTCCCACCGAGGCAGGGAGACCCAAAAAGAAAGAAAATCCCCAAAAAGAAAGAAAATCCCCAAAAAGAAAATACTTTCATCATCATTCAACACTTTCACTACACACTCATACATAATCACTGTCTTTGCAGAGGCGCTCAGATACGACAGCTGAGAATAGTCCCTCCCAGCTGTCACAATCCCAGACCCCTCCTTTAAAGTGCAGGCATTGTACTTCCCATTTCCAGGACTCAAGTCATTCTACTTTGATCCATTCTCTCTAAATGACCAAACCACCTCCACCACCCCTCTTCAGCCCTCTGACAAATACTTTTAGTAACTCCACACCTTCTCCTAATTTCCACATTCCGAATTTTCTGCATAATATTTACACCACACATTGCCCTTAGACAGGACATCTCCACTGCCTCCAGCCTCCTCCTCGCTGCAGCATTTGCAACCCATGCTTCACACCCATATAAGAGTGTTGGAACCACTATACTTTCGTACATTCCTTCTTTGCCTCCATGGATAACGTTTTGTCTCCACAGATACCTCAACGCACCACTCACCTTTTTCCTTCATCAATTCTATGGTTAACCTCATCCTTCATAAACCCATCCGCTGACACGTCAACTCCCAAATATCTGAAAACATTTACTTCTTCCATAATCCTCTCTCCAATGTGATATCCAATTTTTCTTTATTTAAATCGTTTGATACCCGCATCACCTTACTCTTATCTATGTTCACTTTTAACTTTCTACCTTTACACACTCTCCCAAACTCGTCCACTAACCTTTGCAACTTTTCTTTAGAATCTCCCATAAGCACAGTATCATCAGCAAAAGTAACTGTGTCAACTCCCATTTTGCATTTAATTCTCCAAATTTAATCCCACCCCTCTTCCCAACACCCTAGCATTTACTTCTTTTACAACCCCATCTATAAATATATTAAACAACCATGGTGACATTACACATCCCTGTCTAAGACCTACTTTTACCGGAAGTAATCTCCCTCTCTCCTACACACCCTAACCTGAGCCTCACTATCCTCATAAAAACTTTTTACAGCCTTCAGTAACTTACTACCTATTCCATACACTTGCAACATTTGCCACATTGCTCCCTATCCACTCTATCATATGCCTTTTCTAAATCCAAAATGCAATAAAAACTTCTCTACCTTTATCTAAATACTGTTCACATATATGCTTCACTGTAAACACTTGATCTACACATCCCCTACCCACTCTAAAGCCTCCTTGCTCATCTGCAATCCTACTCTCTGTCTTACCTCTAATTCTTTCAATAATAACCCTGCCATACACTTTACCTGGTATACTCAGTAAACTTTTTCCCCCTATAATTTTTACACTCTCTTTTATCCCCTTCCCTTTATATAAAGGAACTATACATGCTCTCTGCCAATCCCTAGGTACCTTCCCTCTTTCATACATTTATTAAACAAAAATACCAACCACTCCAGCACTATATCCCCCGCTTTTAACATTTCTGTCATGATTCCGTCAATTCCAGCTGCTTTACCCCTTTCATTCTACGTAATGCCTCACACACCTCCCCCACACTCACATCCTGCTCTTCTTCACTCCTAAACGATGTTGTGCCTCCCTGGCCAGTACATGAAATTACCGCCTCCCTTTTTCATCGACATTTAAAAGTTCCTCAAAATATTCCCGCCATCTACCCAATACCTCCAGCTCCCCATCTACTAACTCCCTACTCTGTTTTTAACTGACAAATCCATTCGTTCCCTAGGCTTTCTTACCTTGTTTATCTCAGTCCAAAATTTTTCTTGTTTTCAGCAAAATTTCTTGACAGAGCCTCTCCCATTCTTTCATCCGCTCTTCTTTTGCACTCTCTCACCACTCTCTTCACCTTTCTTTTACTCTCCATATACTCTGCTCTTCTATTAACACTTCTGTTTTGTAAAAAACCCCTCATAAGCTACCTTTTTCTCTTTATCACACCCTTTACTTCTTCATTCCACCACTCACTCCTCTTTCCTCCTGCACCCACCCTCCTATAGCCACAAACTTCTGCCCCACATTCTAATACTGCATTTTTAAAACTATCCCAACTCTCTTCAACCCCCCACTTCTCCTACTTGCACTAGCCCACCTTTCTGCCAATAGTTGCTTATATCTCACCCTAACTTCCTCCTCCCTTAGTTTATACACTTTTACCTCTCTCTACTTGCTGTTGCCATTTTCTTTTTGTCCCATCTGCCTTTTACTCTAACTGTAGCTACAACCAAATAATGATCTGATATATCCGTTGCCCTCTATAAACATGTACATCCTGAAGCCTACCCATCAACCTTTTATCCACCAATACATAATCCAACAAACTACTTTCCTTACGTGCTATATCATACCTTGTATATTTATTTATCCTCTTTTCATAAAATATGTATTACTTATTACCAAACCTCTTTCTACACATAGCTCAATTAATGGTTCCCCATTTACATTTACCCCTGGCACCCCAAATTTACCTACTACTCCTCCACAACATTTTTACCCACTTTAGCATTAAGATCCCCAACCACAATTACTCTCTCACTTGGTTCAAAACTCCCCACACACTCACTCAACATTTCCAAAATCTCTCTCTCCTCTACACTTCTCTCTCTCCAGGTGCATAAACACTTACTATAACCCACTTTTCACATCCAACCTTTATTTTACTCCACATAATCCTTGAATTTATACATTTATATTCCTTCTTTACCTGCCATAACTGATTATTCAACATTATTGCCACTCCTTCTTTAGCTCTAACTCTATTTGAAACCCCTGATCTAATCCCATTTATTTCTCCCCACTGAAACTCTCCTACCCCCTTCAGCTTTGTCTCACTTAAAGCCAGGACATCCAGCTTCTTTTCATTCATAACATCTACAATCATCTCTTTCTTATCATTTGCACAACATCCACGCACATTCAAACATCCCACTTTGACGGTTTTCTTCTTCTTCTTTTTAGTAAGCTATACAGGAAAAGGGGTTACTAGCCCATTGTTCCCGGCATTTTAGTTGACTTTTACAACACGCATGGCTTACGGAGGAAAGATTCTTATTCCACTTCCCCATGGATATGAAAGGAAAAGCAATAAGAACAAGAACTATTAAGATAAAATCAAAGAAAACTCAGATGAGTGTGTATACATAAATGTGTACATGTTTGCGTAGTGTGACCTAAGTGTAAGTAGAAGTAGCAAGACGTACCTGAAATCTTGCATGTTTATGAGACAGAAAAAAGACACCAGCAATCCTACCATCATGTAAAACAGTTTCAGGTTTCTGTTTCACAGGCACCTGGCAGGATGGTAGTACCTCCCTGGGTGGATGCTGTCTACCAACCTACTACCTACTACAATGATATTTCAATATTTCAGAAGAAACAAAAACCTGTATAATATTCAACTGTGGTGGATACATAGCTTGAAGCAGGCAGAGGAGAATACACAACATGTAAGTCACTCCTTTTAGTTTTAAAATGAATTGCAGCCATCCTTAGTAATTTAGTCATATAATTTATTAATTTTCCAATATTTCACATGTAAAGGGATCACAGCATGCAATAACTAAATTAATTTTCAGATCCTACATCAAATATCCTTGCTAAAATTGGGGTGCTCTCAAAATTTTTTTGATGGTTATAGTCAAAGCTCTTGTAGGTTATTTTTTTTTTTTATTAACACATCGGCCGATTCCCACCAAGGCAGGGTGGCCCGAAAAAGAAAAACTTTCATCATCATTCACTCCATCACTGTCTTGCCAGAAGGGTGCTTTACACTACAGTTATAAAACTGCAACATTAACACCCCTCCTTCAGAGTGCCGGCACTGTACTTCCCATCTCCAGAACTCAAGTCCGGCCTGCCGGTTTCCCTGAATCCCTTCATAAATCTTACTTTGCTCACACTCCAACAGCACGTCAAGTATTAAAAACCATATGCCTCCATTCACTCCTATCAAATACGCTCACACATGCTTGCTGGAAGTCCAAGCCCTCGCACACAAAACTTCCTTTACCCCTCCCTCCAACCTTTCCTAGGCCGACCCCTACCCGCCTTCCTCCACTACAGATTTATACACTCTCGAAGTCACTCTGTCTCGTTCCATTCTCTCTACATGTCCAAACCACCTCAACAACCCTCCTCAGCTCTCTGGACAATCGTTTTGGTAATCCCGCACCTCCTCCTAATTTCCAAACTCCGAATTCTCTGCATTATATTCACACCACACATTGACCTCAGACATGACATCTCCACTGCCTCCAGCCTTCTCCTAGTTGCAACATTCATCACCCATGCTTCACACCCATATAAGAGCGTTGGTATAATTATACTCTCATACATTCCCTCTTTACTTCCATGGACAAGGTTCTTTGTCTCCACAGACTCCGAAGTGCTCCACTCACCCTTTTCCCTCATCAATTCTATGATTCACCTCATCCTTCATAGACCCATCCGCCGACATGTCCACTCCCAAATATCTGAATACATTCACCTCCTCCATACTCTCTCCCTCCAATCTGATATCCAATCTTTCGTCACCTATTCTTTTTTTTATCCTCATCACCTTACTCTTTCCTATATTCACTTTCAATTTTCTTCTTTTACACACCCTACCAAATTCATCCACCAACCTCTGCAACTTCTCTTCAGAATCTCCCAAAGCACAGTGTCATCAGCAAAAAGCAACTGTGACAACTCCCACTTTGTATTTGCTTCTTTATCTTTTAGCCCAACACCTCTTGCCAAGACCCTCGCATTCACTTCTCTTACAACCCCATCTATAAATATATTGAACAACCACGGTGACATCACACATCCTTGTCTAAGGCCCACTTTTACTGGG
Source organism: Cherax destructor (assembly GCA_009830355.1). Taxonomy (NCBI): domain Eukaryota; kingdom Metazoa; phylum Arthropoda; class Malacostraca; order Decapoda; family Parastacidae; genus Cherax; species Cherax destructor. Next base: position 4,363 of record WNWK01001597.1, on the reverse strand, counting down.
AAATAGTCCCCTTCCCTCCTACACACTCTAACCTGAGCCTCACTATCCTCATAAAAACTCTTCACTGCTTTCAGTAACCTTCCTCCTATTCCATACACCTGCAACATCTGCCACATTGCCCCCCTATCTACCCTATCATACGCCTTTTCCAAATCCATAAATGCCACAAAAACATCTTTACCCTTATCCAAATACTGTTCACCTATATGTTTCACTGTAAACACTTGGTCTACACACCCCCTACCTTTCCTAAAGCCCCTTGTTCATCTGCTATCCTGCTTTCTGTTTTACTCTTAATTCTTTCAATAATAACTCTACCATACACTTTACCAGGTACACTCAACAGACTTATTCCCTATAATTTTTGCACTCTCTTTTGTCCCCTTTGCCTTTATACAAAGGAACAATACACGCTCTCTGCCAATCCCTAGGTACCTTACCCTCTTCCATACATTTATTAAATAATAGCACCAACCACTCCAAAATTATATCCCCACCTGCTTTTAACATTTCTATCTTTATCCCATCAATCCCAGCTGCCTTACCCTTTCATTCTACCCACTGCCTCACGAACTTCCCTACACCCACAACTGGCTCTTCCACACTCCTACAAGATGTTATTCCTCCTGCCCTACACACGAAATCACAGCTTCCCTGTCTTTATCAACATTTAACAAATCCTCAAAATATTCTCTCCATCTTCCCGATACCTCTAACTCTCCATTTAATAACTCTCCTCTCCTATTTTTAACTGTCAAATCCATTTGTTCTCTAGGCTTCCTCAACTTATTAATCTCATTCCAAAACTTTTTCTTATTTTCAACAAAATTTGCTGATAACATCTCACCCACTCTCTCATCTGCTCTCTTTTACATTGCTTCACCACTCTTTTAACCTCTCTTTTTCTCTCCATATACTCTTCCCTCCTTGCATCACTTCTACTTTGTAAAAACCTCTCATATGCTAACTTTTCTCCTTACTACTCTCTTTACATCATCATTCCACCAATCGCTCCTCTTCCCTCCCGCACCCACTCGCCTGTAACCACAAACTTCTGCTGAACACTCTAACACTACATTTTTAAATCTACCCCATACATTTTCGACCCCATTGCCTACACTCTCACTAGCCCATCTATCCTCCAATAGTTGTTTATATCTTACCCTAACTGCCTCCTCTTTTAGTTTATAAACCTTCACCTCTCTTTACTTACTGATTCTATTTTCCTTGTATCCCATCTACCTTTACTCCCACTGTAGCTATAACTAAAAGTGATCTGATATATCTGTGGCCCCTCTATAAACATGTACATCCTGAAGTCTACTCAACAGTCTTTTATCTACCAATACATAGTCCAACAAACTACTGTCATTACGCCCTACATCATATCTTGTATACTTATTTATCCTCTTTTCTTAAAATATGTATTACCTATAACTAAACCCCTTTCTATACAAAGTTCAATCAAAGGGCTCCCATTATCATTTACACCTGGCACCCCAAACTTACCAGTCATTAAATACCTCACAACTGCTTATACTATATACTGTATACAATACTTGGAGGAATTTTAACTAGTATTTCATATCCAGTAAACATTTTTTAACAAAAATTACTTTATACAGGTAATTAATTCTTTTATTAACTGAACGATCACCTTCTGCCTAAGCAGGATGACTGAGAGAAAACACATTCACCAATATTCACTCAATCGCCATTGTAAATTTATATTAATTAAATGCTGTAACAAAATGGAGCATTATTTTATTCACAAAAAATACTAAACCTGTATGGCGCTTTCTGCAATGGAATATTAATTTTTTTTTTTTTTAACAAGTCGGCCGCTCCCACCGAGGCAGGGTGACGAGACGGCTGACTTGTTGAAAAGGTTGGTAGACAGCAACCACCCAGGGAGGTACTACCGTCCTGCCAAGTGAGTGTAAACGAAGCCTGTATTTGTTTTACATAATGGTAGTATTGCTGGTGTCTTTTTCTGTCTCATAAACATGCAAGATTTCAGGTACATCTTGCTACTTTCTACTTACACTTAGGTCACACTAAACATACATGTACACGTTTATGTATACACACTCATCTGAGTTTTCTTTGATTGTATCTTAATAGTTCTTGTTCTTATTGCTTTTCCTTTCATATCCATTGGGAAGTGGAATAAGAATCTTTCCTCCATAAGCCATGCGTGTTGTAAAAGTCAACTAAAATCCCAGGAACATTGGGCTAGTAACCCTTTTCCTGTATAGATTTACTAAAAAAAAGAAAAAAAAAACGTCAAATTTAATTTATATTGCACATATTTTTATATACAGACACCAAGGAAATAAGACTTACCTGAGCAGTGTCATTAACTCCACTCTCAGCTTCTGCTGTGCCTCCATGTGGCTCTCTATTCAGATACTGAGGAAAAGCAATCTTCCGAATTTTAGTTTGATTTGGAAAAGAGCCTCTGTAAAGTTAAAGCATACAAACCAGGTTTTAAGAACACAGTGATAAGTCAATTCATCCTACTCCTGAAAATAGTTTACCAATTTCTTTTATATTGCATTTTTTTTTAACACATCGGCTGCTCTCACCCAAGGCAAGGTGACTCAAAAAAAAAAAAAAAAAAACACTTTCACTTTCATTCAACACTTTCAAAATATAAAAATATTTTGCCAAAGAAACTTAATCTGTCATTCCTATAACTACTCACAACACCTTTACTGAAAATATAAAGAAAGGGCCCCAGTGTGGATCTCCACCACCAGGTTGAACCCTGCCTTTACTGAAAACTTTATACCACACTACTACATATTTCCTCATCCTGCTATAGCTCATAGAAATAAAAATATTTTTATCACTAGCAGGATGAGGAAATATGTACTAGTGTAGTATCAGAGTTTTCAGTAAAGGCAGGGTTCAACCTGGTGGGGGATATCCACACTGGGCCTGATGTCACCAGGTCAAACTTTGTCTTTCTTCCTATTATGCAATGCATAATTAGTGACAAATTGCATACAATGATTAAAATAACTCTGGGAAAAATTACGCTCTTCCTCTACAGCTTAAAAGCTTGTCTTTTGGAGTCGGGTTAGGAGTTTCTTTGCAATACTAATGTTCACACCAAGACGCTGACCAAGTACAGATGCAGTAACGCGATCACTGCTGCCTTGAAGAAACATCAGAGTACGACGGTAAAGACAGCGCATCTCCATCTGTAAGAATTGGTTTAAAATTTATCAGAAAACTCCCTCTAAACATCTTAAAAAACGAACACTATTAAAGGTACAGTGGACCCTCGCTATTCAAACACTCCAAAACTCACCCTCATTCCAGAATGCTGTTCAAGTGCTGTTACCAAACGAATTTATTCCCATAAGGAATGATGTAATTAGATTAGTCCATTTCAGACCCCCAAAAATACACTTATAAAAGCACTTACAATAATAAACTTACATAAAAGGGTGAGTTTTGGAGTGTTCGAAAAGCGAGGGTCCACTGTACCTGAAATCACCTGACTACAGAAAGCTATCTTTTGATTTTTTTTAACATACCAACCATGAGGCCTGGTCTCAGACCAAGCCGCGGGGGCGTTGACCCCTGAAACCCTCTCCAGGTAAACTCCAGGTATCTCCCACCAAGGTAGGGTAACTCATAAAAAAAGAAACATTTTCACCATCATTCATTATAGTAAAAATACTTAGGATGGTCAAACAGGATAAATCAGCATAAATCTTAGCCTGAAACCATAGAGCCAGTTTTTCTTTCAACAAGTCGACCTTCTCCCACCGAGGCAGGGTGACCCTCAAAAAAGAAAATCCCAAAAAGAAAATACTTTCATCATCATTCAACACTTTCACCTCACTCATACATGATCACTCTTTGCAGAGGCGCTCAGATACGACAGTTTAGAAGCATTGTATGTCTTTTTTCTTTAATTGCAATTATTTGGTATATACTTTTTTATTTTTTAAATACATATTTACCATTTGTCCATTTTCCAACCTCAACTCTTTATACATTATTATTAATCACTTTGATTGCTTAAAATTTGTTTAAAACCATTTCTACTATTATTCCATTTTACTTTTGTACAATTAATCTCTATATTCTCTTAGGGGCTTGGACTTTCAGCAAGCATGAGCGTATTTGATAGGAGTGAATGGAGACAAATGGTTTTTAATACTTGACGTGCTGTTGGAGTGTGAGCAAAGTAACATTTATGAAGGGATTCAGGGAAACTGGCAGGCCGGACTTGAGTCCTGGAGATGGGAAGTACAGTGTCTGCACTCTGAAGGAGGGTGTTAATAAATAATTCATGTTAAGCGCTAAACCTATTTGGGTTATTCAGCGCAATACTTTGTGGAGG